>LBNU01000911.1:378899-396900 GCA_014162995.1 Artemisia annua | reverse complement strand
AAGAGAATCTTTGCTTGGGAAATTGGGTACACTTCATGGATACACGTCAGTTGAGTTGTATTGTATACCGTTGAATAAGCGTAGTACGCATGTGGTTTCGGAGCTGCCCAAAAGCCCGTTGTTATGTATGAGCTAAGGTGCTTTAAGACTTCGTATTGAGATCGGACCTTGGATCCTAGATTCCAACCCTAGCAGTTGGCGGTAGGTCTTGGATTGAAACCGTGAAGGTTCGGAGTTGAGAAGTTACTAAGGCAAGAAAAAGAAAGAAAAAAGTGAAAAAGAAAAAGAAAAAGAAAAAAATGAGAATAGAAAAAGAAAAAGAAAGAATAAGGATGTATGTTGAAGATTTATGGATTATGAGTTCTAGTGTTAAGACTAAAGTTGGTCGCGCGTGAGGTGCATGTTACGATCCTAGATCGGATGCATGAGGTGCACGTGAAATGTACTCGCCAACTTATGTCTATTTTTGATGTATTCCAAAGTCTTTGTATGTATCCAATATCCTTGATGTGGACCACATTTCTCTTGCAAACCTTCTTAAGGGAAGATCGATAACTACTTAGCGTGTGTATATGGTATCTTTATCGGACTAAATCATATTGAAACGATAAAATATGAAGCACTTCATTTCTCAAATCAATTAAAAAATGCTAGATGC
The DNA here is from genome assembly GCA_014162995.1 of Artemisia annua. Classification (NCBI taxonomy): domain Eukaryota; kingdom Viridiplantae; phylum Streptophyta; class Magnoliopsida; order Asterales; family Asteraceae; genus Artemisia; species Artemisia annua. The sequence continues at coordinate 396,242 of LBNU01000911.1, read as the reverse complement.
ACTAGGATTTGGGAGCGGGAGGTGACCACACACAAGTAACTTCCATGAGTGGTATTGGTATCTAACGTCTAAGTAAGCGGTGATCTCATTTTTGCACTTAGTTTGGGACTTGTGAAAAATCAGGGACGATGAATTTTATCCAATCGGTCACTTTTCTATGAATCGTGTTCTAGCTCTATGACCCTTAATCATTATCAAAAGATAATGAAAGTCATCCACACCATCATATGCTAAAATAGTGTAATATATGATGTACATAGTCGAAAATGGAAAACCGGAGCGTTTTATGGAATAAATGATTTCGAATTTCTCTTGAACGTTTTGCTACTTTTCAAAGTTAGTAAAGAGAGGTTTTGAAATTATTTATCCTTAAGGCGTGATGTGATTACATTGCGTGAGGACACGCAATACCTTAGTCTGGGGGATTTTGATATGTGCTTATTCACATACCTTTTATTCACCATTATTAGACTATTTTAAACCAAAAACTAACGCTCAAAGCCAAAGATATCGTGTTTTTGTGTTTATGACTGTGCAGGTAAGGATATTGCAAAAACATCATGAAAAGCAACCTAAAAGCCCAAAACGAGCACGAGATGTGGAAAAGAGTTTGAAAGTGAAGTAAAAGATGAAATCTACTTGTGAAAAGCCCGTGAAGACAAATTATTTCTCAAAGGCTCAAGAAAGTAAAAGAGACGCTTAATCAAAGCTCAAAGATGATTATGAAGTTAAAACTTTCTAAATCCGAGCAAGTGATCACTTTTATACTATTGAAGATCTTTGGAAAGCTCGTCAACACATCACCTCAAAGTTACAAGGACTCAAGTTGTAGTTTTAGAAAGTTAAATAGCGTCGTATCTCTAGTTTATGCTTTGTATTCACAAAATTTGGAAGACTAAGGGGCTAAGTGTCAATTTGTAAAAGGTTAAGCCACCATGGCTCCCTTAAATACCCTCCCCTAGCTTCATTTTATGTGGTTAGCCTTAGTTAGTTTCTAGTTTTATTTCAAGTTGTAGTGTAATTTTCATTAATGCAAGCTTTTATTTCATGTCTTAGTCATTTTACTTTGCTTATTTCCTAGCTTATTTCAATCTTTCTTTTATATTTCTACATCTTATTCAAGCTTCTTTACTTCTATCTTGATCCACAATAAGCTTACATAAGTCTTGCACCACCTTTGCATGAAAAGAAATTTTCGTGCCTCTTTATGATGACTTGAGCTTATTTGGGTTTTGTTAGCTTGTAAAAGCTTCTTTAAAAGTTCTTATCTAGCTTAATATTTAAGTTTTCTATTAGTTTTCTTTGTTTTTTAATCTTTTCTCATGCAAAATTTGGTTTACAAAGTTACAAGCCCTAGAAATATTTTAGCTTACTTTTGGCTCGTTGAGCTTGTTAAAGCTTATTAGGAATTTTTACTTTGCTTCTTATCGAGTCTAAATAAGTTTTGGTTGACTTTTGTAATAATTTTCACGTTAAAATATTTCATTTCCCTTTAAAACACAAAATAGCGAGTAGGAATTTAGGGTTTAGAGAGTTTGTCTTTGTTTCTAGCGAGTAGGAATTTAGGGTTTAGAGAGTATGGTGTTTTTCTAATTTGTTAGCGAGTATGGTTCCTAAATCCAGCGAGTATGCTGTTTTGGCTAGCGAGTTTCATCTTGGCTAGCGAGTTTCCTTTCATAGTAGCGAGTTTGTGTTTTTTTTTACCTAGCGAGTTTCCTTTTTAACCTAGCGAGTATGGTTCTAAAGAAATCCTAGCGAGTTTGGTTTTGATTTCCAGCGAGTTTGGTGCTTTTGCAAAGTGTAGCGAGTATCAAATGTTTATAGCGAGTTTCATTTTAATCCTAGCGAGTATGGTGGCATTGGTAGCGAGTAAGGTTTCAAAGTTCTAGCGAGTTTGGTTTTAAAAATTATCTAGCGAGTATCAATTTACAACTTAGCGAGTTTTGATCTTATTAAACTTAGCGAGTTGGTTTTCAAATATTGTTAGCGAGTTTGGTTTTTATTTATTACTAGCGAGTATTGTTTCAAAATATAATAGCGAGTTTGATTTTATGTTGTGTCAAGTCTTTAGTTCCTTATTGGTTTCGTCTCTTATTTTATATCTAAACTCGAGCTAGGCTTATTTACACTCCATCGTTTATCGAGTGGAGTTTTCTTTATTTCATTTCCTACCGTTTCTCTGTCGAATTTTCTTTAAATCTTTTTAACTTAGCTTATTTTTCTTTTCACTAGTTTTATTTTCATTTAAACGTTTACTTTACTTTTCTTTAATTAATTAAATCTAAAAACTCAAAAACATTTTCTTTCTTTCTTTCTTATTTCATTTTCTTTACGTGTTATTCAACTTATGTTTTCTTTTATCGTTCAACTTATTTCTCTTTTTCTCATTCTTTATTTCATTTAAGTCTTTAACCAAGTTTCGTAGTTTAACTAAAACCAAATCACATCTTTTAAACCAATTCATCTCACATAACTCACGACTCGAGTGACTAGATGCATTTCAACCCTCGTTGGGACTACGACCTGAGGTTCTTGCTTGCACATTAGCTAGAAATCTCCCATCATTGTAAAAATAATAGAATTACATTCCTGATGAGAATCGGGTGTTAAAATAATTATCGGGTTGAAATATCGCAAACCGACGGAGTAAAAGCTTCGAACGTAAAATGTAGCAGTTGATTTGAAAATACCGGGTAAATTAATAATATAATCTTTATATTATTATAATGAGTATGAAAATGTATTAGGATCATACTCGGGAGTATCGGGTATATTGTTAGTAGTAATGACTGAGTGGTAACGTTAATTACAAATTAAGCATACGTAAATTATAATGATGCATATCCGTGCATGATCTAATGTGCTGATGATGTTACTGATGATATGTAGACTACTCCAGTCTATATGAAGTGTCCTTACTGATGCTGCGGGAATTCGCAGCTAAACCACACTGGTTACGCGAATTTGAAGACCTGTAAACTCAGTTTACGTAATGATGAACGATAATCATGAATAGTGATTTCCCTCCGGGAATGAATAGTATTACATGAATAGTAAAATTTTTTGAACGCTTCTCAAAATCACAAGCTGACTCCGAAAACGATGAATAGTGATCAGTGAATAGTAAATGATGAATAGTACCTGTGGATAGTAAATTGTCGAGGTTTGGGAATGACCTGAAAATGCGAGTTGTGACATTCGCCCACCCAAAAAAGAATTCGGTCCCTGAATTCTACTGGTGTTGGTCTCTGGAGTGGACTCGGTGAAAAGATGATGATATTTGAGTCGCATTGCGGTGATAAAAGATAGAATATTCATAGACAAGAATTCGTAATAGTACATGAAGTTCATACGATATAACGCAAAGTGAAACACAAAAGAATACAACATTAGAGTGTTTAGGCTTCCGTTTATATAGATAAGGCAGAAGTTCTTGGTTCTTGAACATTGTTGTCATCTTCAACGTTGTTGATGTGCTGACAATTCCCGTCTCCGATGACCTAGGTTCTACCATGAGCTCTTCTACCTTGGTTCCCATTCCCTTGGTTTCTTTGTTTTGGGTATTTATTCCTGTAATGTCCTATTTCTCCACAGCCAAAACACATCACTGGGGGTTTCTGATCTCCGGCAATGATTGGAAACTGGCATTCCCAAGTCGCATGACCAATCTTTTTACAGTTGCCACATGGATTAATACAAGGTCCAGAGTTATGATGATTCTGACACTTGTTGCATTTGGGTAGGGTACCATGGCAACCTTTCTTTTCAACTGAACCTGCAGCATAGACCTTGGCGACTTCTTACCTCTTTGTTTGTGGTTGAGTAGCATTACCACTCTGATTGTTGTCCCAACTCCTCTTGTTGTCGTTGTTGTTATTGTTATTATTGACAGTAGTTTCTTTCTTTACTACCTGAGCCATGAGCTTCTGAGACATCCTGATAGCCTCATCCATTGTTTGTGGGTCAAAGGAAAGCACATCTCCGCGGATGCTGGGAGGTAGTCCACCAATGAAATTTTCTATCAGCTTTTCATTATCTGGAACCATAGTTGGACATAGCACAGCCAACTCCTGAAACCTTCTGATATATGCCTCGATATCATTGCCTGCTGTCTATCATAAAACTCTGTTTCCAACTTCTTTATCTCCGTGCGTGGAAAGAACTTCTTAGTCAGCAACTTCTTGAATTCATCCCACGTAAGATTGTGAGCATTTTCCATTCCCATGGGTCTTGTATACGAATTCCACCACGACATAGCTTCACCCATAAGTGAATTGTAGCAAACTTCACTTTGTACTCCTCTGGGCAGTTACATAGATGAAACACAGATTCTGTACGTTCAAACCAACGGACCATAGCAGTGGCTCCTTCCGTGCCTTTGAACTTGGTGGGATCGCCGTTCTTAAAGTCCTTCCATGTACACTTACGAGCTCCAGACCCTCCTGTAGCCCCTGAAGCCACAACATCAGCATGCCTGGCATTTTCAGCAGCAGCAGCAGCCACAGCAGCTCGTTCTGTCACTAGTGCCTCAGCTATACTATCCTTAACAAGTTTCCGAATAGCAGCTGGTGTCATAGTTGGAGTAACTTTAGCTTTCGTTGGCGGCATAGCTCATCAAAACAAGAAAAGAAGGGTGAAACATAAATAAGACGTTTCCTAGAAGTAGGTGTCCTAATGTGGATTGCCATAGAATGAAAGCTTGAGGTTGAGATATGATCAGTTGACGTGGTTCTAGGTGGCGGTTCACGAGGTGATGGAAGGTGTGAATGTTCTTGCAACGTTTGAGTACGAACACATGAATGAAACATTTGGAATTGAGTAGATAATTCAATCCAGACAAAATTTTATTATAACTATTCTCAGTTTTGCAAAATTCATCTCTGAGTTGGATATAGGTGGTCAACCCATATCCTACTGTCCCGGGTCGAATGTAGATGACCAGTCCATATTCCACCAAGGTTCCATGAATTTTGAAATACTCAGCTCAGTTATACTAATACTATGTCCTTCACATATGAAGAGACGTTCTGATGAGGCGAAAAGTGTACCGCTTTTCGGGGGTCATTTAAGCCCTAAATCGTATTTATTTGATCAAATATCGCCCTAAATCGTTCCTTTTGTCATTTTAGGTACTTTGAAGTGAAATTCTGGAAAAGGAAGCATTTTGGACGTTTTCGGAGCATAAAAGTGAAGAATTCGACAAAGTGTCAAAATCTGCCGGAACAGTACTCCAGACGGCGTCAAGACCATTCTTGATGGCGTCAAGCCTTGACGGGCCAGAACACAAATTTAGAGTTTAAAGGGGGACGGCATCAAGAAGGCCATTAAGAAACCCTAACCACGGCGAGGTGACGGCGTCAAGCACATAACGTGACGCCGTCATTACTGTTTTTCTATATATATACGCATAATTTTTAGTCATTCGTGTGGAACTTTTTAGAGAGAAACCCTAGACGATTTTTGCAGCTTTTTTAAGGGTTTTATACCCTTGGATCTCTCATGTTACATTGAAGATAAGTAATCAATTAATCGTTCAATATGTCTATGTGTTGTTTGATTCTATCTTGTTCTTGTCTTTTGTTTAACATGCTAGGCTAGATTTTCTTTGTGTTTGCTTAGATCTAATGAAACCTAACTATTAGTTATTGATTGAATGGTGTGTTATTAATTGTATTGGATGGGTGATTATCGATGTTAGGCATAAGAAAACTGGCAGACTTCCGGTTGGTAACATGCTTGATCGTCTTAAGAAACATGAACCAATGTGTACTAAGGTTATTTTGATTGTATTTAATGCATGAGTGAATTCTAGTGATCCCATGTTAGGAGCTTCTTAGCCGGCTCGACATAGGAGTGAAGTAGGATCTCATAGAGTTAGGGGAAGTCCGTACACACCCCTACGAATGGTATTAAGGAATACAATCCGTCATCAACGCAATTAATACACACTAATCAATCGGTAAAAGATAGTTAGGGAGTAAGGAAATCTAAGTAAACACACTTATCTCCATTATAGTTTTCACCACCATTTACTTTCTTGTTATTTTATTTTATTTGCATTAGTAGTAATTTGGGTTAGTTGACTAGCAACTAATTCTGCCCACTTCCAAAACTCGAGATTTTTACTTGCTTTCCTAAAAATATAAAAATACAAAAAGAATCTTCCCTCACCCCTAGACCTATTAGAGTAGTTTTTCAATCCTAACGACACTATTCCCTGAGCGATCAATCCCCCGGTACTTGCCACTACACTATACTACATCGGTCAGGTACACTGCCTGGTGGGGATTGCAAGCTTCTCAAGATCCCTTGAGAGGTAAAACCCTAGTGCGTGGTCGCAATCCCGCGCATCAAAGTTTTTGGCGCCGCTACCGGGGAATAGTTATTGTTTAGGTTGAACTTTTATTTTATTAGGTCTACTCACTAGATTTCTTTCTAGTGAGATTTTTATTTTATTTTTCTAGGATTTCTTTAGTCTATCTTTTTCTTTGTATGTTTGTTCATAATTTCCATTGACTCTTCCGTTCATCATTATGGAGAACGCGAATCCACATACTACCAACCACGTAATTCACCCACTCCATATGACATCTTGATGTTTAAACAACATAAAGATGAACCTCTCTATGATGCATGGACTCGTTTTAAATGTTTACTCCAAAAATTCCTTCATCATAACTTCGATTAATGGTCCCTAACTCAAATCTTTTACGATCGTGTCGACCGACATGCCCAAAGGGACATTTACTATTTTGCCGGCAACGATCTTAGGAAATTAAGTGCTGAAGAAGCATGGGAAGCTATTGAGAATTGTGCCCAATATTATTATATAGTAGACAACCCAACAAACATTAATACAAGTCAATTGACCACAAATTTCAAGGATCATGAAACAAGTTTGTTTGGGGATGAGGGCAGAGTTGAGCCACCTAGCTGCATGTCATGGTTAGGCACTACCAAAACACAGGGTGAAAACTTAGGTGATCTTGATGTGATGGAGGATCTAACCGAGCATGATCACATTCATAAAAAAGACCTAGGTTTTATGATCGATGACGATGAATCTCAAGAAACAGATGATGAATCTTTTGGGCAATTTGAATATAGCAGTCATGATCCTTATGATTTGGATATAGAAGTTGAGATGCTTAGAGAAGCACTTGAGATACTTGGGAAAATGTTAGGGTTAGGTTCTACTAAAGCACATGAAGAGAATATAGGTGATCTTGACACGAGGAGTGACGAGGTAAATAACCCAAGCCCACCAAGTACCCCACAAGTCCTACCATCATTGGAGGCACACACACCACCCATGACCTACCCGGAAGAAGTAGAAGAGACTATAGGAACCCCAATAGAGGTTGAACCCTTGGACCGAACACAACTAGAAGAAATAGGTTTGAATACTTGTAGTAATGACATTTCTTTTAGTTCTATGGAAGTTCCTAGTTTTGATGAATCGGAGCCTCAACCAAAACCGTTACCTAATCTTCCATCCTTGGATGAGAATTTAGGAATTGAAATAGGTCCCGATCCACCCATCAAACCATATAGTCCGGGTAGTTTTACGTTGAAGGTAGTAGACTTTCAGCTTTGTAGAGAGGAAGTTAACATAGGAGTGAGCCAAGACCTTACATGCTTACTGTAACACCCCAACCGGACATGGGTCCGGAGCGCTACAGTATGGTGACATATCAAAGCATACAGCACAAGCGAAAGACTTAAAACAACATGTTACAATGGAAAAATCTAAAAGTACAAAGGAATAGTAAAACTATAAAAGAAAGGAGAGTACAAGCTAAACAAATTCTAAAATAATCCAAGTCTGAAACTAGTCCAGATGAAAAGGGCTTCTAGTCCATGAGGTAGTCCACTAAAGCTCTATAGCACTCTTCACCCAAACCCAGCTTCCAACCTCAAACCTGCCGCAGGAAAGGAAATGCGACTGAGCTTAAAAAGCCCAGTGAACAGATATAACAAAGCAAACGGATAAACGATACGTATAAAAGTATAAGAAAAGGGAAATCATGAGTTTCCGCTGAGAGGAATATCATCTGTCAAATACATAAGAGATTAATTGAACGAATATAATAAATCAAATGGAAATGAAACATCATAGGAATATCAACGTAAGCATAATCATAAGAGAATATTGAGCACATATAAACAAAGAAGTGCCTAAACAAGGTACTTGAATAGACAAACGAATCATAAGAAAGCCACGAGCCGACCTACCAAGGTACTCGATAGATCTCCTACACATAATCACATATCCAAACATATCATAAATGTATGGAAAGGGGAGACCTCTAAGTACCAGAAGTGAAAGGGGTACAAGGCACGTACAGCCAGTCACTAAGCCATAACATATCACATCATATCATACAAATCCTAGGATGCATCCATACGCTCCCTGAAACAGAATACATATACAAGTGCAAGACTATGCATATATATAACAGAATGGCCATAAGTGTGCACATAATCATATAATCATATCATAACAGAAGGGAACGCCGGGCACACCGCCCCAGACAGTGTCATGCCATCGGTGCCTCGATGACATGCCCATGGTACCTCCATGAGTAGAATAAAAACTCGGGCATACTGACATACATATCAGAACGGAGCTATCCATAAACAAAGCAATCATAGCATATCAATCAGAATATATCAACAGAATCTCATATCAGTGAGATAGTAATCAGATCGTCATAACAGAATGGATAGCAAACAGAATCCTATCAAAGGATAATATCAAACGAATTATATCATAGCAAACGAATCAAGTCAAAGGATCGAAAAGTCATGAGATCAGAACCCTTAATGAGATAGGGTAGAATATATGTACCTTAAACTGCCAACGAAACCATATCATAACATAAGGATAGGAAGTCACTCCTTCTTCAGCGAATCTACACGAATTAATGATCGGCTTATTATAAATAACTTATTCTAAATCAGATTACTCGTTTTAGTCGGCTTTCCATTTTTAGTAATTTTCCATATTTAGTAAGTTGCCAAATATAGTAACTTTCTATTTTAGCAGGTTTCCCGATTTAGCAAGCTCCTATAATTAATAAGTTTCTGACTTAGCAAGTTTCCCTGATTAACACGATTAGCCAATAATGATTACTATTTTCACTTAATTAATTTAAGATATTCAAAATTATCATTATTATAGTTTAGGGTCCCATTGTGACATTTTATAAAACTTTAGGGTTATATGTGTCAGATTTTGGTTTCCTATAGCCTATTTGAATATATATCTCAATATATATAAAAGTGTTCATACATGCTTCTTTTCCTTCGTATAAAATTACATATCCGAAATCGATTCACACTTTATATTATATAATTGTTCTTAGTTTCTTTCCTTCGTCTTCTACCAGATATAATAGCGTATAGGTTCATGTCTTATGTTTTACCAATTCTTACGTGACATTCAAAAGTTCCATTCCGAGACATACCGCAACTCTTGTGACATACGTATAACAACAACCTTCGGCTCTAGTCTTTTAGTTAGTTATGTTGATTGATTCAAAGATTAGTTACGACAGGTCGAAAATAGGGCGAACAAGGCTGCAAGGTCAACACAAATGACCACCATATGCGACATAAAAAGAACAGGTCGTGAGTCATGTTTTATATAGGTGTAATATATAGTAAACGGAACAGTTAGTGTGATATACATACATGTTTTAAAACCCTTTTACACATATAGGATTGTGACCAGGTTGTGTCGAAGCCAAATAAACCACTATCGAGGCAAGGCAACGAAATATGAACACACAAAGTTTATAAGGTCGATTATATAAGTTATTACGTTGTTATTTTATGTGAAGTCTCTCTTTGATTTAAACTCATGCATGCTAGATGACTGAAACAGAAAACAATACCAAAGAGATTTAATGAACAAGAAGGAATACGATACCTTTGTAGCACACGACCAGAAAGTAGAAAGCAAAGATCGATTACCAAGTCGGGACAGCACCACCCCGACCAGAATTTACCATCGACGGAAAAATAATACCCACGACAGAAAACAACTCACGAACCAAAAGACTCCTTTTCGAACCGAAATCGCCCGTATGTATTACCCTCGAACCAGCACTAAATGAAACCAAGTTAATCCGAATACACAGCCTGAGTCAGCCCTCGACCCTAATGTCTTGTAGCGAAAAGAAAGGAAAAATATGTACGCTTGGGGCTTCTTTAGTTTTTCATTCGGTTTATCAATTATCAAAGCGTGTGTATAGAAAGAAAAGGAAGGCGTGGTTCTGATTTTCAAGGACAGGAGAATCAGTTTGTTTAGATGTTTATGTTGTGGGTTTGTGCCTATTGTTTCTGAGCGTATGTATGAAAAGGCAAAGGAGAAATGAGGTATATGTGTTGTACGTATGGAACAAAAGGGAGAAGGGTAAGGGTTGTTTAATAGGAAATAATTCTGAGAGAGTTATCACAGTAAATGGGTCATGTGATTGAGACAAATTAGGGTGTGATTGGAGCGAGAATCATGAATTGATTGCCGAATCATAGGGGATAATTGGAAGTGATTTCCTTTAACTTATTTATAAAACATATCTGTGTGTACCATTTAATGAGAATCGGTTCTAGCTTGCACATAACATAAAATCATGTAACATTTTATAAAAGATGTAAATTAGGTTCAATTTAATTTGTAAACGTGTGACATATTTAAAACGTGTACAATTTATTCTATCATAAGTTTAATTTATTTGAAAAAACGTTGGTGGTCCAAATATTAACGAATTTATGTACTTAGGTTATAATCATCGAAAGTTATTAATTATAGGGGCATTATGGGTATTTAACTTGTTCAAAATTTTCGGGTTTTACAACAATTCCCCTCTAAAAAGAAAATTTTCGCCCTCGAAAATTGAAGTCGCAAAATTAGACTGATTCGTAGCAAATCACAAAAGATCGTCACAAATATTCTCACGCTTAGGGAGGTTCTTCCAAAAGAATCTTCACAAAGGCATAGTTTTCTCATGACTCGATCCCAACAACAAGAATAGCCACAGGCTCTCCACAGAACACAAATCATAACCAATCTGATCCAACGAATGTGAAACAAATAAGTAGCAGATGACAGATGACAGATGATAGATGGAATCCTACAAGGAGATACACTAATCACATACACCTACGAGGCAAGCACAGAGATAAATCTTCATCAACTACTACCGAATTCTGAACGAACAAAGAAATTTGCCAAAGTCGAAGGAGCACAAATCGAATCATCAAACGTATCAAGAGTCTCATAAAGCGATGGGTAACATATTTGTACTGACGTTCCAAATCACGAATCAGAGTATCAAAACGTATCAGAAGGCATAACCGAATAGGTAGAATAATCGTACGAATGAAATCAAGATCTAACGTGTAGCGAACTAAAACTTCCTCGAATGCCGAAACGTCAAACTCTTCTGTACCTCTTCTAGAAGTGTGAACCAAAACGCGATTCTCTGTCACGATCACTGCAGGTGCGCTGAGTACTTGAATAATCTGCCGAGAGAAATCTATGCCGATCTTCCAAGCAAGCCATCCTAGTCGATGCTCCACGGGACTCCACTCGTGTCGTCCTTCCTCCTGTGCTTGGAGATCTCCGATGTAGTCACCACCGTCTTCATACCATCTCTTCCAGCTCTTGCTTCAAGACTCTATACACATTAGTAAAACTAAAATGAATAGAGTTGACAGAACTGTGTGCTTCACTTCAAACTGCTTCCTTCCATCTTCCAACTTCTTCTCTCGTTCTTTATCCCACAAAAGTTAATCTTCAAGGAATATTACAAAAGCTTCTTCGAACATAGAATGTTAACACCAAAATACAAATATGATCCTTTTGTTTCTCTTTCGTCTCTGAACATATCAAAATGTCATACAACGACAATTTGTCCAATATTCATGAAAGACACGATCTATCAAATTCATAGGAATAGTCGGAGCAGTAGCCAATACAATTGGCATCACAATACTCACAAAGATTATAACGAATAAGAAAAGGAATTTTAGGAATATCTCGCCCTTCACACAAGATATGACACGATTTAGTTTCCAAAAAGAAATCCACAACTTCATGCTATCATCATACTTCTCCCCGAATAAAATAGAAACACATCAAGGATACATGGCGAACATTTCAAGCAATCTGAATAACTCACGAGACGAGTTTCATCAAACGAAGTATCTCCACAACCGTGAGGGATTAATGCACGAGTATTCAAAACTAGGTGATCATAAATGAATATCAGGTTAGGAACCATGGTGCAGAATTCCGAGTTTCTCAAATCGCCAGAGATGACAAATGAAATATGATAGTTGTTAGCATCAAAATGCTCAATAAAAAAAATTCATATCCAGAATAATATCGAATCGAACATATCCAACGTAAACAGATTAGCAAAACATAATCATCTTCAAATATCTCCAGAATGCATCGAACTAATCAGATATTCATGATGGAAGGTCACAAGATTATCATAAAGATAGAATAGGTAGGGCAGAAATCAATAGTGTAGAAGGAATCTCAAAAATGCTTATCAAAAGCAAAGGAAAGCCATAGAATATGTCGAACACTTCGGATACATAGGTACGCGAGTTCTCTGAACGGACAAAAGGCATCTAAACGAATGACAACGAATCGAGGATCGAAGTTAAAAAGAAAGTGATGACTTCAGGAAATGAAACCTATAAGGCATTACTACAAATCTCAAGACATTCTAACTTATGTTTCGAATCCTGATAAATCTTCTAAGTCTCCGGAACGAATGATCTTATAAAGTCTTACCAAAAAGAAGAGGCAAAATCAGAGTGATGCGGAAGCAAGATGACTAACCAATTTCTTATCATATAATCTACCCAATCCTCACCGGTCATACTAAAGTTCCTAAGGGGAGAAACGTAACGCAAATCCTTCCAAGGTTATACCGTAAGCTTCTAAAGTGCAAACCTAAGGGTCTAAATCTTCACAGGCCACAACTTATGTACTACAAGTTGCAGCCTGAGCTCTGATACCATAATTGTAACACCCCAACCCGACATGGGTTCGGAGCGCTACAGTATGGTGACATATCAAAGCATACAAAGCATACAACACAAGCGAAAGACTTAAAACAACAGGTTACAATGGAAAAATCTAAAAGTACAAAGGAATAATAAAACTATAAAAGAAAGGAGAGTACAAGCTAAAAAAATTCTAAAATAATCCAAGCCTGAAGCTAGTCCAGATGAAAAGGGCTTCTAGTCCATGGGGTAGTCCACTAAAGCTCTATAGCACTCTTCGCCCAAACCCAGCATCCAACCTCAAACCTGCCGCAGGAAAGGAAATGCGACTGAGATTAAAAAGCCCAGTGAACAGATATAACAAAGCAAACGGATAAACGATACGTATCAAAGTATAAGAAAAGGGAAATCATAAGTTTCCGCTGAGAGGAATATCATCTGTCAAATGCATAAGAGATTAATTGAACGAATATCATAAATCAAATGGAAATGAAACATCATAGGAATATCAACGTAAGCATAATCATAAGAGAATATTGAGCACATATGAACAAAGAAGTGCCTAAACAAGGTACTTGAATAGACAAACGAATCATAAGAAAGCCATGAGCCGACCTACCGAGGTACTCGATAGATCTCCTACACATAATCACATATCCAAACATATCATAAATGTACGAAAAGGGGAGACCTCTAAGTACCAGAAGTGAAAGGGGTACAAGGCACGTACAGCTAGTCACTAAGCCATAACATATCATATCATATCATACAAATCCTAGGATGCATCCATATGCTCTCTGAAACAGAATACATATACAAGTGCAAGACTATGCATATATATAACAGAATGGCCATAAGTGTGCACATAATCATATAATCATATCATAACAGAAGGGAACGCCGGGGACTAATCACACCGCCCCAGATAGTGTCATGCCATCGGTGCCTCGATGACACGCCCATGGTACCTCCATGAGTAGAATAAAAACTCGGGCATCCTAACATACATATCAGAACGGAGCTATCCATAAACAAAGCAATCATAGCATATCAATCAGAATATATCAACAGAATCTCATATCAGTGAGATAGTAATCTGATCATCATAACAGAATGGATAGCAAACAGAATCCTATCAAAGGATAATATCAAACGAATTATATCATAGCAAACGAATAAAGTCAAAGGATCGAAAAGTCATGAGATCAGAACCCTTAATGAGATAGGGTAGAATATCTGTACCTTAAACTGCCAATGAAACCATATCATAACATAAGGATAGGAAGTCACTCCTTCTTCAGCAAATCTACACGAATTAATGATCGGCTTATTATAAATAACTTATTCTAAATCAGATTACTCGTTTTAGTCGGCTTTCCATTTTTAGTAATTTTCCATATTTAGTAAGTTGCCAAATATAGTAACTTTCTATTGTAGCAGGTTTCCCGATTTAGCAAGCTCCTATAATTAATAAGTTTCTGACTTAGCAAGTTTCCCTGATTAACACGATTAGCCAATAATGATTACTATTTTCACTTAATTAATTTAAGATATTCAAAATTATCATTATTATAGTTTAGGGTCCCATTGTGACATTTTATAAAACTTTAGGGTTATATGTGTCAGATTTTGGTTTCCTATAGCCTATTTGAATATATATCTCAATATATATAAAAGTGTTCATACATGCTTCTTTTCCTTCGTATAAAATTACATATCCGAAATCGATTCACACTTTATATTATATAATTGTTCTTAGTTTCTTTCCTTCGTCTTCTACCAGATATAATAGCGTATAGGTTCATGTCTTATGTTTTACCAATTCTTACGTGACATTCAAAAGTTCCATTCCGAGACATACCGCAACTCTTGTGACATACGTATAACAACAACCTTCGGCTCTAGTCTTTTAGTTAGTTATGTTGATTGATTCAAAGATTAGTTACGACAGGTCGAAAATAGGGCGAACAAGGCTGCAAGGTCAACACAAATGACCACCATATGCGACATAAAAAGAACAGGTCGTGAGTCATGTTTTATATAGGTGTAATATATAGTAAACGGAACAGTTAGTGTGATATACATACATGTTTTAAAACCCTTTTACACATATAGGATTGTGACCAGGTTGTGTCGAAGCCAAATAAACCACTATCGAGGCAAGGCAACGAAATATGAACACACAAAGTTTATAAGGTCGATTATATAAGTTATTACGTTGTTATTTTATGTGAAGTCTCTCTTTGATTTAAACTCATGCATGCTAGATGACTGAAACAGAAAACAATACCAAAGAGATTTAATGAACAAGAAGGAATACGATACCTTTGTAGCACACGACCAGAAAGTAGAAAGCAAAGATCGATTACCAAGTCGGGACAGCGTACCACCCCGACCAGAATTTACCATCGACGGAAAAATAATACCCACGACAGAAAACAACTCACGAACCAAAAGACTCCTTTTCGAACCGAAATCGCCCGTATGTATTACCCTCGAACCAGCACTAAATGAAACCAAGTTAATCCGAATACACAGCCTGAGTCAGCCCTCGACCCTAATGTCTTGTAGCGAAAAGAAAGGAAAAATATGTACGCTTGGGGCTTCTTTAGTTTTTCATTCGGTTTATCAATTATCAAAGCGTGTGTATAGAAAGAAAAGGAAGGCGTGGTTCTGATTTTCAAGGACAGGAGAATCAGTTTGTTTAGATGTTTATGTTGTGGGTTTGTGCCTATTGTTTCTGAGCGTATGTATGAAAAGGCAAAGGAGAAATGAGGTATATGTGTTGTACGTATGGAACAAAAGGGAGAAGGGTAAGGGTTGTTTAATAGGAAATAATTCTGAGAGAGTTATCACAGTAAATGGGTCATGTGATTGAGACAAATTAGGGTGTGATTGGAGCGAGAATCATGAATTGATTGCCGAATCATAGGGGATAATTGGAAGTGATTTCCTTTAACTTATTTATAAAACATATCTGTGTGTACCATTTAATGAGAATCGGTTCTAGCTTGCACATAACATAAAATCATGTAACATTTTATAAAAGATGTAAATTAGGTTCAATTTAATTTGTAAACGTGTGACATATTTAAAACGTGTACAATTTATTCTATCATAAGTTTAATTTATTTGAATAAACGTTGGTGGTCCAAATATTAACGAATTTATGTACTTAGGTTATAATCATTGAAAGTTATTAATTATAGGGGCATAATGGGTATTTAACTTGTTCAAAATTTTCGGGTTTTACACTTACATAACCCACTCATGATTGATCACAAGAAACATTATGGGTTTAAGCCAGGTTTATTAGGTCAAGATGGATTCCCAACTAGGAGCCTTTCGAAGTTGATTGAAGATGATCCCTTTTTAGGAGAAAATTTCAATTCACCCATTGACCCAATTGAACTAGGTAAGGTCATGATGAAAGGAGTGCAACCCTTTGAGCATACAATTCATCACCCACCCCTTTCTCACGTGGCATATTTCCACCCTAAGGGTGTGTATCGCTACTTCCACCCGCACTTAATTCTAAGTGTAGGGAAAACCTCCCCTATTTCTTTTAAATAAGGATAGAGTCAGGCTCGTGACTCGAACAAAAACAAGCGCTTATTGGGAGGCAACCCAAGCTTTATTTGCTTTATTTGTTTGTTTGTTTGTTTTTATTTCCGTATGTGTGTTTTATTTTTATTGTTATTGGTTCATGTTTCAAATTAAATTGTCAAAATGCTTTATTTTGTTTTTAACTTCGTCTTAACTACATATAAAGGTATTTTGCAAAAGATAAGTGTAAGGGAAATCCAAATCGGTTTATTAGAACAAATGAACATAAATCATAACAATACTAAATTAGCATACATATTCGTAATTGTTTGAGTCAAATGGTTGTATCGAGTCATAATGATATTTTGCAGGATTTCCAGGAAGTAAGAATTGAGTTTTTCCAGAAATTTTCCGGAAACTTAACATGAGAAATCTGTCAGATCACTTCTGACGGCGTCAAGCTCCAGGCTGACGCCGTCAAGTTCAGTTTTCTGGAAATTTTTTTGAAAGTTTTGTTTTTCTTCCGGAATCATAAAGTGCTTTATAAAATCTCTAACTTATAAACTCCAGGAATCTGCAAGATATTCATTCCACAAGCATTATATCCTTATACAGATTTATCCCGCCAATGTTATGCAGGTTTTCGTGTTTGTTTTCACAGGTTTAACAGGTTATTTTGGACAAGAAGATGATTTATATTTCGGAAGAGAAGCTTTAAGTGTTCATTTTCTTGGAAGAAGATCTAACCATGTTACCCCTTTATCTACC
>LBNU01000911.1:335030-378046 GCA_014162995.1 Artemisia annua | reverse complement strand
CTTTAAGCATTTTACTTAAAGGAAGAATTTGTTACACCCCACTTAAATGTACACCCAAATCGCCTTAGCCTACCTTGTATGCACTCACCTTTAGTGCATTATTGTGACAACACTTGTTTAAACCCCTAGTTAATTATCTAATTGATTACATGGTTGCTAAGTCGAGTCATATCCTTGTACATATTGTTTTGGGATGATTGGGACTCATGGGTAAAGTACTATTGTAATGGTGTAATGGGGAAGAACAACATTATTACCCCCATATGTGCTAAATATTTTAAAAGTACTCCAAGTGTTTCGATTATCTTAATTCGAGTCATTAGAATAGTTAATTGTAAAGTATGTAAAAGTTAAAGTGTAAGGGGAGAACCGAGGCCCCTGTGATGTATTATTTTGGATGGTAGGGCAAGAATGTATGCAAAAAAAAAATCAAAACAATCAAGAAAAAATACAAAAAAATGAGAAAAAGAAAAGTAGAAAAAACATACGGACTACCATCCCGTTTCTTTTTATGTTTATTTTATGTTTTATTAGTTTTTGATTAGCTTAAGTCGAGTCTAGTCTTGGCTTAGCAACGCCATATTGTACATGTAATTAATCAAGATCTTTAACTCGCCACCAGTAAAATATCCCTTTTCCAACAAAACCATGTTTATCATATCCCTACACCTCATTACAACCCTTTTGTAAAGTCCTCTTTGATAGTTTATCTTAGGTGCTTACGCCTAGTGGAGAAGGTTTTCGATCCTTTCCCAAGCCTATGGTAATCTATTTGCTATGAAAGGTAGTGAGAGATATTGTCCATTTTCATTTATGAGATATAATTCTATGACACCTGAGAGATGTGAGTATCTAAACACTACTTGTGAGGTGCTAGTATGTAATCTCCGTGCTTATTATGATTAAAGTGGAACGATTATTTGTTGTAATTACTTTTATATTAGCGTTAAATGACCCCTAAATTGTATTTTGATTACAATAAAAGCGCATTTGCTTGAGGACAAGCAAATCTCAAGTGTAAGGGTATTTGATGAGGCGAAAAGTGTACCGCTTTTCGGAAGTCATTTAAGCCCTAAATCGTATTTATTTGATCAAATATCGCCCTAAATCGTTCCTTTTGTCATTTTAGGTACTTTGAAGAGAAATTCTGGAAAATGAAGCATTTTGGACGTTTTCAGAGCATAAAAGTGAAGAATTCGACAAAGTGTCAAAATCTGCTGGAACAGTACTCCAGACGGCGTTAAGACCATTCTTGACGGCGTCAAGCCTTGACCGGCCAGAACACAAATTTAGAGTTTAAAGGGGGACGGCATCAAGAAGGCCATCAAGAAACCCTAACCACGGCGAGGTGACGGCGTCAAGCACATAACGTGACGCCGCCAGATATGTTTTTCTATATATATATACGCATAATTTTTAGTCATTCGTGTGGAACTTTTTAGAGAGAAACCCTAGACGATTTTTGCAGCTTTTTTAAGGGTTTTATACTCTTGGATCTCTCATGTTACATTGAAGATAAGTAATCAATTAGTCATTCAATATGTCTATGTGTTGTTTGATTCTATCTTGTTCTTGTCTTTTGTTTAACATGCTAGGCTAGATTTTCTTTGTGTTTGCTTAGATCTAATGAAACATAACTATTAATTATTGATTGAATGGTGTGTTATTAATTGTATTGGATGGGTGATTATCGATGTTAGGCTTAAGAAAACTGACAGACTTTCGGTTGGTAACATGCTTGAACGTCTTAAGAAACATGAACCAAGGTGTACTAAGGTTATTTTGATTGTATTTAATGCATGAGTGAATTCTAGTGATCCCATGTTAAAAGCTTCTTAGCCGGCTCGACATAGGAGTGAAGTAGGATCTCATAGAGTTAGGGGAAGTCCGTACACACTCCTACGAATGGTATTAAGGAATACAATCCGTCATCCACGCAATTAATACACACTAATCAATCGGTAAAAGATAGTTAGGGAGTAAGGAAATCTAAGTAAACACACTTCTCTCCATAATAGTTTTCACAACCATTTACTTTCTTGTTATTTTATTTTATTTGCATTAGTAGTAATTTGGGTTAGTTGACTAGCAACTAATTCCGCTCACTCTTCCAAAACCCGAGATTTTTACTTGCTTTCCTAAAAATATAAAAATACAAAAAGAATATTCCCTCACCCCTAGACCTATTAGAGTAGTTTTTTAATCCTAACGACACTATTCCATGAGAGAACGATCCATCCCCCGGTACTTGCCACTACACTATACTACATCGGTCAAGTACACTGCTTGGTGGGGATTGCAAGCTTCTCAAGATCCCTTGAGAGGTAAAACCCTAGTGCGTGGTCGCAGTCCCGCGCATCACGTTCTGAAAGACTAAGGCAGGTGACCAAAACTCGAGGTCGAATGATGAAATTTCGTAAGGAAACGGCGTAACGCAGTGACATATACGTTACGTGAGCATGCTTATATGGAAGACAATTATAGTAATCAACTAGAATAAGTGAGTATAATATATCTGATAATGAGATACAAATCTCATCACATAAATCAGCAACAAACCACATATGAGGCTTCAGCTTGGCAGGCAGGCACGTGGCGGTCATAGGGTTAAGTTTTCGTGAAAGTTGCTATAGTCTAGGTTTTAAAATCACCCAGTTCCCTATAACCAAGGCTCTGATACCAATCTGTCACACCTCCAAAATCAGGTCCAGCGGAAGCTTACATATCGCTGGGGTGCAACTCAATTGGTATCACAACACAAGTGCTAAGAATGGTTTTCACCTCAATCATTTAGACTAAAATTGTTTAACAAAAATGTTGAATTTACATTGTTAAAAGTAATGCGGCATTAGGCCCTTAAAATAGTTGAATTTACATTGCTAAAATTGTTTAACCCCATATGAATATCAGAGTCTTCTATGACCATGCCATACCCTACCAAAACTTCCAGTAGCGTGCCATTGCTTAATACCTGAAAATACATGCTAAAGTGTCAACACGAGGTTGGTGAGTTCATAGAGTTTATTGAAAAAGAATGTAATGTAAAGCATTTGAACGAAGATTTCCCAGGAAAGGCATTGTAAATCCACCCAGTTCCAAGCCCCGCCCATACAAGACTTGCAACATGTATGTTTACAACCCACTACGAACTATGATCTGGTTTATGTAAACAAAAGTAATATTTGGACCAAGATTCAAAGATAAGTGTAGCAATGTCGCTATATAAAGGTAAATGTAATAATGTAGCCATGACAATGTCGCCATATAGATAAATTTGACAATGTCGCCATATAAACAATTCTGACAATGTCGCTATATGATCAATTCTGACAATGTTGCCATATGATCGATTCTGACAATGTCGCCAGATATGCAATTCTGACAATGTCGCCAGATATGTAGGTTGTAACATGTAAACACATAAAACATTTAAGTAAACAAACAAACATTTGAGTAGGACAAGTAGTGTTTGAGTAAACAAGTAGCATGTTCAAGTAAAACAAGTATTGCATTCATGTAAAAACGAGCATGTATTCTCCCCCAAAATAGTTATAAAACAAGTTAAAACAGGGGGCATGAACTCACCTGGTGTGATAGCTACGAAGACAAAAGTGGATACACGAAATGAGGCAGGATCTCTAACCGCAACCTAATATGAATGATAGGCTCTAATGTAAGCAATGAAATGAAGCTACACATGCAAATACGTATGTTATCGATACCACTCATTAGTTTTGAAAATAACGTTTATCGTCAAAAAATATATTTTTGACGTCTCGTTAAGTTAATAAACACTTTTCGTGTAATAACGTTGCAACGATACTCCATGATCGTCGTTTGTTGTTTCATCGGCAAATATTGTGTTTTCATCGTAAAATGACATTTTCCATAACTTGAAAATATGACCAAAATGGCCTCGCAAAACTAGTCGCGAAATATTGTACGTTAAGTGTTAGTGATGAAACTCGACGTTTTTGAAAACCTTGTAACTTTATCTTGAATTCATGTATTTGTCACTTTGATCATACTCGTCTCGATCGATGAGAAAATCGGCTCTCATTATTGTTACTTGAAAAATATTATTTTTAAACCTTAGAATATATTTCTATTAGTGGCTGTCAAAATAAATAGAGTTCGTTGGGTTTCAATCGTGTATATCTTGATCGTAAAAAGCTCGTCTTCGATGTTCTTTATATCCCTGGAATCGTGAGATAACATACTAACATATTTTTGATAAGTTGGGATGGCTAGATTACGGCTAACGCCTCAGGCTTGCCCTTGAAAATCGTGCGACAGCAAGTGTTTTCTGAAAATAATAGTTTTCGTCGTTAAACTTTGAAAAATCATATCTCCTTCGTTATAAGCTCGTTTTTGTTCATTCCAAAGCCCACGGTTTCGTATTTTAATGTATTTTCTAAATATTTAAGCCAAAATATCCCCTGAGTTACTGAGTTTTCCCAATTCCACAATGGACAGACCCTTTTTCTATTGTTGAAAAGTCAATTCCACAATGGACAGACCCTTCAAATCAACTCCACAAGCACTCAATCCTACCATACACCTTCTTAGGGTGTCATAGGGTCCTAAACAACACCAACCTTGGTGGGTTTTATGGGAATAATCATAGGAAAAATCAAAACCCATTATATGTAGTAAAAATCAAATAGAGTGGTATGGATCATAACATACTTGCATGTTTTTGTACTAGAACATAAAAACATATCAAGTAGGAGTATATAAGAGTAGGAAAATTATTAGAACACTTACTTGAGTGATTGAAGAGTTTTGTAGCAAATTATACCTAATTAGTCTAAAGATTGTTATTTCAAACCTTGAAAGAATAGACTAATGGAGAGAAAGAGAGAGTTGCTAGTTATGTGTTCTTGATATTTAGGAAGTAAAATGAAAAGTATACTTGAAGTATTCCAATAAATATCTATTAGCTAGGTATTTTGGTAAATAAAAGGTCAATTAGAAATATCAAAGGGGCATGTTGGCGTGAAACAAGGGTGGTAGGAACTTGTTTGTGTGCTAATTAATAATCTTGTCTAATTGTTGGATGAGTTTGTGTACTTTGTATATATCTTGGGTGTTATTGGGTACCGAGTTATCTAGAAATAAATGTTAACAAGGTGAAATAAAATATGACGAAGTTGTAAAAATTATAGAATTACATTCCTGATGAGAATCGGGTGTTAAAATAATTATCGGGTTGAAATATCGCAAACCGACGGAGTAAAAGCTTCGAACGTAGAATGTAGCAGTTGATTTGAAAACACCGGGTAAATTAATAATATAATCTTTATATTATTATAATGAGTATGAAAATGTATTAGGATCATACTCGGGAGTATCGGGTATATTGTTAGTAGTAATGACTGAGTGGTAACGTTAATTACAAATTAAGCATACGTAAATTGAAATGATGCATATCCGTGCATGATCTAATGTGCTGATGATATTACTGATGATATGTAGACTACTCCAGTCTATATGAAGTGTCCTTACTGATGATGCGGGAATTCGCAGCTAAACCACACTGGTTACGCGAATTTGAAGACCTGTAAACTCAGTTTACGTAATGATGAACGATAATCATGAATAGTGATTTCCCTCCGGGAATGAATAGTATTACATGAATAGTAAAATTTTTTGAACGCTTCTCAAAATCACAAGCTGACTCCAAAAACGATGAATAGTGATCGGTGAATAGTAAATGATGAATAGTAACCTGTGGATAGTAAATTGTCGAGGTTTGGGAAATGACCTGAAAATGCGAGTTGTGACATTCGCCCAACCAAAAAGGAATTCAGTCCCTGAAGTCTACTGTTGTTGGTCTCTGGAGTGGACTCGGTGAAAAGATGATGATATTTGAGTCGCATTGCAGTGATAAAAGATAGAATATTCATTAGACAAGAATTCGTAATAGTACATGAAGTTCATACGATAGAACGCAAAGTGAAACACAAAAGAATACAACATTAGAGAGTTTAGGCTTCCGTTTATATAGATAAGGCAGAAGTTCTTGGTTCTTGAACATTGTTGTCATCTTCAACGTTGTTGATGTGCTGACAATTCCCGTCTCCGATGACCTAGGTTCTACCATGAGCTCTTCTACCTTGGTTCCCATTCCCTTGGTTTCCTTGTTTTTGGCATTCATTCCTGTAATGTCCTATTTCTCCACAGCCAAAACACATCACTGGGGGTTTCTGATCTCCGGCAATGATTGGAAACTGGCATTCCCAAGTCGCATGACCAATCTTCTTACAGTTGCCACATGTATTAATACAAGGTCCAGGGTTATGATGATTCTGACACTTGTTGCATTTGGGTAGGGTACCATGGTAACCTTTCTTTTCAACTGACCTGCAGCATAGACCTTGGCGACTTCTTGCCTCTTTGTTTGTGGTTGAGTAGCATTGCCACTCTGATTGTTGTCCCAACTCCTCTTGTTGTCGTTGTTGTTATTGTTATTATTGACAGTAGTTTCTTTCTTTACTACCTGAGCCGTGAGCTTCTGAGACATCCTGATAGCCTCATCCATTGTTTGTGGGTCAAAGTAAAGCACATCTCCGCGGATGCTGGGAGGTAGTCCACCAATGAAATTTTCTAGCAGCTTTTCATTATTTGGAACCATAGTTGGACATAGCACAGCCAACTCCTGAAACCTTCTGATATATGCCTCGATATCATTGCCTGCTGTCACTAGCTCATAAAACTCTGTTTCCAACTTCTTTATCTCCGTGCGTGGACAGAACTTCTTAGTCAGCAACTTCTTGAATTCATCCCACGTAAGCTTGAGAGCATTTTCCATTCCCATGGGTCTTGCATACGAATTCCACCACGACATAGCTTCATCAATAAGTGTATTTGTAGCAAACTTCACTTTGTACTCCTCTGGGCAGTTGCATAGATGAAACACAGATTCTGTATGTTCAAACCAACAGACCATATCAATGGCTCCTTCCGTGCCTTTGAACTTGGTGGGATCGCCATTCTTAAAGTCCTTCCATGTACACTCACGAGCTCCAGACCCTCCTGCAGCCACAGCATCAGCAGGCCTGGCATTTTCAGCAGCAGCAGCAGCCGCCACAGCCGCTCGTTCTGTCACTAGTGCCTCGGCTATACTATCCTTAACAAGTTTCCNCTTGAATTCATCCCACGTAAGCTTGAGAGCATTTTCCATTCCCATGGGTCTTGCATACGAATTCCACCACGACATAGCTTCATCAATAAGTGTATTTGTAGCAAACTTCACTTTGTACTCCTCTGGGCAGTTGCATAGATGAAACACAGATTCTGTATGTTCAAACCAACAGACCATATCAATGGCTCCTTCCGTGCCTTTGAACTTGGTGGGATCGCCATTCTTAAAGTCCTTCCATGTACACTCACGAGCTCCAGACCCTCCTGCAGCCACAGCATCAGCAGGCCTGGCATTTTCAGCAGCAGCAGCAGCAGCCACAGCCGCTCGTTCTGTCACTAGTGCCTCGGCTATACTATCCTTAACAAGTTTCCGAATAGCAGTCGGTAGGGGTGATCATGGTCCAAAAACCGGACCGGACCGAAGACTGAGTTAGGGAAAAACCATAGACCGAGACCGGACCGAATGCGGTCGGTCCGGTCTCGGTCCGGTTTGGTCGGTCCGGTCCAATTGGGCAAGATTTTGGCAAGTTTGTTCGGTTTTTTGTTCGGTCCGGACCGGACCGGACCGGACCGACCAGACCGAGGACCGAATTAATGAAAAATCCCAGACCGAGACCGAGACCGGACCGTTGGTCCTTCGGTCGGTCCGGTTTTCAGTCGGTCCAATCGGTTTTGTCAGTCGGTCCGGTCCAAACGGTCGGAATACTCACCCTTAGCAGCTGGTGTCTTAGTTGGAGTAACTTTAGCTTTCCTTGGCGGCATATCTCTTCAAAACAAAAAAAGAAGGGTGAAACATAAATAAAATGTTTCCTAGAAGTAGGTGTCCTAATGTGGATTGCCAAGAATGAAAGCTTGAGGTTGAGATATGATCAGTTGCCGTGGTTCTAGGTGGTGGTTCACGTGGTGATGGAAGGTGTGAATGTTCTTGCAACGTTTGAGTACGCACACATGAATGAAACATTTGGAAATTGAGTAGAGAATTCAATCCAGACAAAATTTTATTATAACTATTCTCAGTTTTGCAAAATTCATCTCTGAGTCGGATATAGGTGGTCAGCCCATATCCTACTGTCCCGGGTCGAATGTAGATGACCAGTCCACATTCCACCGAGGTTCCATGAATTTTGAAATACTCAGCTCAGTTATACTAATACTATGTCCTTCACATATGAAGAGACGTTCTGAAAGACTAAGGCAGGTGACCAAAACTCGAGGTCGAATGATGAAATTTCGTAAGGAAAAGGCGTAACGCAGTGACATATACGTTACGTGAGCATGCTTATATGGAAGACAATTATAGTAATCAACTAGAATAAGTGAGTATAATATATCTGATAATGAGATACAAATCTCATCACATAAGTCAACAACAAACCACAAATGAGGCATCAGCTTGGCAGGCAGGCACGTGGCGGTCATAGGGTTAAGTTTTCGCGAAAGTAGCTATAGTCTAGGTTTTAAAATCACCCAGTTCCCTATAGCCAAGGCTCTGATACCAATCTGTCACACCCCCAAAATCGGGTCCAACGGAAGCTTACATGTCGCTGGGGTGCAACTCAATTGGTATCACAACATAAGTGCAAAGAATGGTCATTTAGAATAAAATTGTTTAACAAAAATGTTGAATTTACATTGTTAAAAGTAATGCGGAATTAGGCCCTTAAAATAGTTTAAACGGTCCCCATACGAATATCAGAGTCTTCTATGACCATATCATGCCCTACCAAAACCTTCATTAGCGTGTCATTGCTTAATACCTGAAAATACATGCTAAAGTGTCAACACGAGGTTGGTGAGTTCATAGAGTTTAGTGAAAAAGAATGTAATGTAAAGAATTTGAATGAAGATTTCCCAGCAAAGGCATTGTAAATCCACCCAGTTCCAAGCCCCGCCTATACAAGACTTACAACCTGTGTGTTTACAACCCACTGCCAAATATGATCTGGTTTATGTAAACAAAAGTAATATTTGGACCAAGATTCAAAGATAAGTATAGCAATGTCGCTATATAAAGGTAAGTGTGATAATGTAGCCATGAAAATGTCGCCATATAGATAAATCTGACAATGTCGCCATATAAACAACTCTGACAATGTCGCCATATGATCAATTCTGAGAATGTTACCATATGATCGATTATGACAATGTCGCCAGATATGCAATTCTAACAATGTCGCCAGATATGTAGGTTGTAACATGTAAACACATAAAGTATTTGAGTAAACAAACAAACATTTGAGTAGGACAAGTAGTGTTTGAGTAAACAAGTAGCATGTTCAAGTAAAACAAGTAATGCATTCATGTAAAAGCGAGCATGTATTCTCCCCCAAAACAGTTATAAAACAAGTTAAAACAGGGGGCATGAACTCACCTGGTGTGATAGCTACGAAGACAAAAGTGGATACACGAAATGAGGCACGATCTCTAACCGCAACCTAATATGAATGATAGGCTCTAATGTAAGCAATGAAATGATGCTACACATGCAAATACGTATGTTATCGATACCACTCATTAGTTTTGAAAATAACGTTTATCGTCGAAAAATATATTTTTGACGTCTCGTTAAGTTAATAAACACTTTTCGTGTTATAACGTTGCAACGATACTCCACGATCGTCGTTTGGTGTTTCATCGGCAAATATAGTGTTTTCATCGTAAAATGACATTTTCCATAACTTGAAAATACGACAAAAATGGCCTCGCAAAACTAGTCGTGAAATATTGTACGTTAAGTGTTAGTGATGAAACTCGACGTTTTTGAAAACCTTGTAACTATATCTTGAATTCATGTATTTGTCACTTTGATCATACTCGTCTCGATCGATGAGAAAATCGGCTCTCATTATTGTTACTTGAAAAATATTATTTTTAACACTTAGAATATATTTCTATTAGTGGCTGTCAAAATAAATAGAGTTCGTCGGGTTTCAAACGTGTATATCTTGATCGTTAAAAGCTCGTCTTCGATGTTCTTTATATCTCCGGATTGGTGAGACAACATACTAACATATTTTTGATAAGTTGGGACGGCTAGATTACGGCTAACGCCTCAGGTTTGCCCTTGAAAATCGTGGGACAGCAAGTATTTTCTGAAAATAATATTTTCGTCGTTAAACTTTGAAAAATCATATCTCCTTCGTTATAAGCTCGTTTTTGTTCATTCTAAAGCCCACGGTTTCGTTTTTGAATGTATTTTCTAAATCTGTAAGCCAAAATATCTCCTGAGTTACTGAGTTTTCCAAATTCCACAAAAAAGGACAGACCCTTTTTCTATTGTTGAAAAGTCGATGTTTAAGGTTCAAGACTAGTTCAAAACTTAATCAAACTACTTCAAATCAACTCCACAAGCACTCAATCCTACCATACACCTTCTTAGGGTGTCATGGGGTCCTAAACATCACCAACCTTGGTGGGTTTTAAAGGAATAATCATAGGAAAAATCAAAACCCATTATATGTAGTAAAAATCAAATAAAGTGGTATGGATCATAATATACTTGCATGTTTTTGTACTAGAACATAAAAATATATCAAGTAGGAGTATGTAAGAGTAGGAAAATTATTAGAACACTTAATTGAGTGATTGAAGAGTTTTGTAGCAAATTATACCTAATTAGTCTAAAGATTTTTATTTCAAAACCTTGAAAGAATAGACTAATGTATCCAGGAAAATAATAAAGCTTGAAATTTGGTGATGAACTCCTTCTTCTTCTATGTTTGGCCGACCACCTTGGATGGAGAGAGAGAGAGAGAGAGAGAGAGTTGCTAGTTATGTGTTCTTGATATTTAGGAAGTAAAATGAAAAGTATACTTGAAGTATTCCAATAAATATCTATTAGCTAGGTATTTTGGTAAATAAAAGGTCAATCAGAAATATCAAAGGGGCATGTTGGCGTGAAACAAGGGTGGTAGGAAGGTGTTTGTGTGCTAATTAATAATCTTGTCTAATTGTTGGATGAGTTTGTGTATTTTGTGTATACTTTGGGTGTTATCGGGTACCGAGTTATCTAGAAATAAATGTTAACGAGGTGAAATAAAATATGACAAAGTTGTAAAAATTATAGAATAACATTCCTGATGAGAATCGGGTATTAAAATAATTATCGGGTTGAAATATCGTAAACCGACGGAGTTATAAGCTTCGAACGTAAAATGTAGCAGTTGATTTGAAAACACCGGGTAAATTAATAATATAATCTTTATATTATTATAATGAGTACGAAAATGTGTTAGGATCATAGTCGGGAGTATCCGGTATATTGTTAGTAGTAATGACTGAGTGGTAACGTTAATTACAAATTAAGCATACGTAAATTGAAATGATGCATATCCGTGCATGATCTAATGTGCTGATGATGTTACTGATGATATGTAGACTACTCCAGTCTACATGAAGTGTCCTTACTGATGATGCGGGAATTCGCAGCTAAACCACACTGGTTACGCAAATTTGAAGACCTGTAAACTCAGTTTACGTAATGATGAACGATAATCATGAATAGTGATTTCCCTCCGGGAATGAATAGTGTTACATGAATAGTAAATTTTTTTGAACGCTTCTCAAAATCACAAGCTGACTCCAAAAACGATGAATAGTGATCGGTGAATAGTAAATGATGAATAGTAACCTGTGAATAGTAAATTGTCGAGGTTTGGGAAATGACCTGAAAATGCGGGTTGTGACAAATATACACGAAAAGGTAGAATCATTAGCTATCCATCAAGCTCTCTACAATTAAGTGGGTCAAGGGAGAGAAACTAGTTGTGCTAAAATTGTTCTTTGCATCATGTCGATATCCGCTACGGCTTCCGGTATGTTATACTCGTTTATCTTATCTATGTGGTTATTATCGTATTCTAAGATCATTTAAATGTGTTCATCATGTATATTTGATGCTAATATTAATACATATAAATGCTTTTAAACATAAAAGGAATGTTACTTCCATGATATTTTTTTATTATCATGCAAATCATATGCGAATTGTAACGATCATTGTGATTATGTTTTGTATTTTAATACATGGATATCATTTTTTTTAAGTTGATGTCACAAAATGTAAATTGTTTGTAACTCCCGTATGTTTTAAAACTTAATTAATGATCCCTTAAATTATGTTGTTATGATCAAATTAATTGAGTTTTATAATCATTAATTATTTGGATGTTACCCATAATTATTTGTAACATTCGTATGACTTTTATAACTCAATTAATATTATTTTAAAGTTTGTTGTTTATTATATGACATTAAGATGAAATTAAGTTGTTAGTCGGCAAAGTGATCAAGTTAATTTCAAATTTCAAATTTGTAGTCATATAATTTATGTTGTCTTAAAGAATGCTATTATGAATTTATTATTAGTTGATAGAAATTATGAATTTTGCCCAAAGGAAAAATTGTTCTTCTATAACTAATAATATTTAAGATTAAAATTAGTATACTTTTGTCATATGTATATAGTAATCCAAAGATGCTTATACATTTGACAAAGTTTACTTTATTTTCTTGAAAAAGTTTTATTGCATTCTAATAATGATGATGATATATTGTTGTGTTTACCCAAAGGAAACCAATAATATATATTTCATTTATTTATCTCGTACGAATTCTTAATTAGTAAGCATATACATTTTTTTTGCAGCAATTAACCTTCACTCTCAAGCTTCTTCTGTTACCTTGTTTAGCGGTGTGAATTTCTCCGAATGGAGCGAACAATCACTTTCCATTTAGGTGCTTTGGATCTTGACTTGACGCTATTCGAGGATAGGCCTGCTGACCTTACTGATGCAAGTACAGAGGCTCAAAAATCACACCATAAGGCATGGGCAAGGTCTAACAGACTCTGCTTGAACTTTATGCGGATGACAATTGCCAACAACATTAAGTCTTCTCTTCCCGGCACTGAAAATCAGAATGCTAAAGACTTTCTTAAGCTAGTGGAAGAGAAGTTTCGTTCTGCTGATAAGGCACTAGCAGGGACACTCATGGCTGAACTCACCACCATGAAATTTGATGATACAAAGAGTATGCAACAACATGTCCTTGACATGACCAATACCGCAGCAAGAATTAAGACACTGGGTATGAATGTGGATGACTCTTTCTTGGTGCAATTCATTATGAATTCACTTCCTTCTGAATATGGACCGTTTCACATCAATTATAACACATTAAAGGATAAGTGGAATATTGATGAACTGTCTAGTAAGCTTATTCAAGAGGAAGCAAGACTAAGGAAACAAAGAGTTCACTCCGTTAACCTGGTGAATCAAGGAGTTGACAAGAAGCTCAAACCAAAACCCAAGAACTTTAAGAAGAAACAACATGCTACAACCTCAAAGGTTGCTAATGGTGAAAAGAAGGAACAAATGGACAACAAATGCAATTTTTGCGGGAAAGAGGGACATTTCCAAAAGGACTGTCCTAAGCATAAAGCTTGGTTCGAAAAGAAAGGTATACATTATGTTTCTGTATGCTTTGAATCAAACTTGTCTGAAGTTCCTTCTAATACTTGGTGGTTTTATTCTATTGCTACTACTCATATTTCCAATATTATGTTGGGATTCCTTACAATCCAAACCACCGGCCCAACTAATAACTTTCTCTTTATGGGGAACCGCATGAAGGCTCCCATTGAAGACGTAGGGACTTATAGATTGAAGTTAGATACCGGGTTTCACTTGGATCTAATGAATACTCTCTATGTACCTTCAATTTCTAGAAATTTAATTTCTGTTCCGAGACTTGATGTTAGTGGGTATACTTTTGGTGGTGGAAATGGTCATTTTAATTTATATAAGAATAAATCCTTTATTGGTTATGGTATTCTTATTGATAATTTATATAAATTGAAACTTGATGATGTTTTTTCTGAATCTCTGTTTACTGTTGATCATAATGTTGGAATGAAACATAGTATCGTAGATGAAAATTCTGTTTTCTTGTGGCATAAGCGTTTGGGTCATATATCCAAAGAAAGATTACAAAGCTTGGTGAAGAACAAGATTCTACCGAATCTAGACTTCACTGATTTTGGCTTATGTGTGGAATGCGTTAAGGGCAAGCAAACCAAACATAATAAGAAAGGTGCCACAAGAAGCAGTAATCTCCTTGAAATTATACACACCGATATTTGTGGACCATTTGATACTCCATCTTTCGCTAGAGAAAAATATTTTATCACCTTTATAGATGATTTTTCACGTTAATGATATGTCTATTTGCTGCATGAAAAATTTCAATCTATAAATGCCCTTGAGGTATTTGTAAACGAGGTTTACAGGCAACTTGACAGAAAAGTGAAAATCGTAAGATCTGATAGAGGTGGTGAATATTATGGAAAATATAATGAATCTGGACAGTGTCCTGGTCCCTTTGCAAAGTTCCTCGAAAGTCGCGGCATACGTGCTCAATATACTATGCCGGGTACGCCACAACAAAATGGCGTGGCAGAAAGGCAAAACAGAACATTAATGGAAATGGTTAGGAGCATGATAAGTAAATCCTCTTTACCCAAAAGTTTGTGGATGTATGCATTTAGAACCGCAATGTATCTGTTAAATAGGGTTCCTAGTAAGTCAGATCCAAAAACTTCTTTTGAGTTATGGACCGGAAGGAAACCTAGTCTGAGACACCTGCATGTTTGGGGTTGTCCAGCAGAAGCATGGGTTTATAATCCACAAGAAAAGAAATTGGATTCTCGAACCGTTAGTGGTTACTTTATTGGTTACCCAGAGAAGTCCAAAGGATATAGGTTTTATTGTCCAAACCACAGTTCTAGAATTGTTGAAACAGGCAATGCCAAATTTCTGGAAAATGGTGAAGTTAGTGGGAGTGATGAAAATCAAGTTGTGGATATTAACAAAATAAGGGATGATGATCCATCACCCATGAACGTTCATAAATCACAACTGCACCAAATGTTGTTCCTGTATTTCAAAATCAAGAGCAACATTTGAATAATGAACAAACACCCGATGAAGAAACTAACTTACCAACTCAAAAAAGTGAACTTGTTGGAATAGCATTAAACAAACCTGCAAGGGTTAGAAAGTTAGCTATTCCTGATGATTATATAGTTTACTTGCAAGAGACAGATTTTGATATTAGCATTGATAATGATCCTGTAAGTTTTCAACAAGCCATAGAAAGTGTTAAGTCTGAAATGTGGATTAACGCTATGAAAGAAGAGTTAAAATCAATGGCTCAAAATAAAGTCTAGGAATTTGTAGCTTGTTATGAGGCTACTATTCATGCATTATGGCTGCGGAACTTTATTTCAGGGCTTGGGGTTGTCGACACTATAAGTAAGCCGCTGAAAATTTATTGTGACAATACCGCAACAGTTTTCTTCTCTAAGAACGATAAGTACTCTAAAGGTGCAAAACACATGGATATAAAGTTCTTTATCGTGAAAGAGGAAATTCAGAAACAAAGAGTGTATCTAGAACACATTAGTACAGATGTCATGATTGTTGATCCTCTAACCAAGGGTTTACCACCAAAGGCATTTACGCAACATGTTCCTAGGTTGGGTCTTGGTTGTATTGATAACAAATGTTCTAAACACTCTTGAGCTCAATAAAATGTTTCTGATTTTATTTCTTATTCTTTATGTTATTATGCATGTATTTGTGTTTGAATAAGAAATTTGTATGTATTATCATAGCAAGTATGTGGATTGTACGTTATTTGTATATAACTTATGAATCTAGCATAATGAGCTCATAGTGGTGTGATATATGGAAGGGAGTATAGGAGAATTACTGTGTATGACCGCCATAATCCCCATTGTGTGGTTTGTTTTGTTGAGATACTTATGATGACGGTTAATAAGATTTTATTTGCTGGCCTTATGTTGTACCATATAGAAATATCATGTCAAGTGGGAGAATGTAAAAATGTGATATGTTATTAATGTCTAATTATCCCATTTTGAATTGTAAGTTACAATACTTAAATGAAATCATAATAATTTCATTATTATGATATGATGAATGTTATAATGGTACATTAAATCTTGACCATTTCTTTTGTTAGTATTGATGGGGATACTAACTCTTAAGCCCTTATATACACCTAGTCCTCTCCCTAACCAATACACACAAAAAGGTAGAATCATTAGCTATCTATCAAGCTCTCTACAATTAAGTGGGTCAAGGGAGAGAAACTAGTTGTGCTAAAAGAGTTCTTTGCATCATGTCGATATCCGCTACGGCTTCCGGTATGTTGTACTCATTCATCTTATCTATGTGGTTATTATCGTATTCTAAGATCATTGTGGCATAATAGTTAAATGTGTTCATCATGTATATTTGATGCTAATGTTAATACATATAAATGCTTACAATTTGTTTGAACGATTTTAGAGTTGTGAACACTTTGATGTTGATTTGATCTTAATGCGTATTTGATGTCTTCCATCTTTGTATTATAAAATTAATTTAATAGTTAGTTGTAAGACGGTATAATATTGTGATTGTCCCGGTCGTACCGAATCGATCCATGTGACGTATGAGACGATTGGTGCCAATACACATAATCCGTGTCCAGAATTAATTATTAAATTAGTACTAGTTTTTGTCTATGAAAACTCGAGCAACCGTAATCTCTAGTAAAACAAATACTTTAGTAATTAATTGTGATCAAACCAGAAACCGGAAGTGATCGTGTTTTTAATCCATAAGTTTTACAATCTTAATTTAATTGCTTATTTTAATTCCTTTTTCGCAGTTTTAATTATTTTAGTTTTTGTTAGTTTTAAGTAGTATTTATAATTATTCTCGCCCAATCAAAAGAATTTTATTGTTTTCGTCAAATCAAATAGGAATTATAGTGTTAACCATAAGCTCCTCGTGGATATGATCTTTTACTTACCCTATTCTAGAAGTAGGATAATTAAGGTTATTTTTGGTAGAGTCAACGACCTCGATCAAATTTTGGTGCCGCTGCCGGGGAGTTGTTGCCCTTGACGCTTGATTTTTGTTTGATTAGTTTTTTTTATTGTCTTTCATACGTTTAAAAAAAAACACAAAAAGATTTTATGCTTCTAGTTTTTTTTTAGTTGTAAAATATTAGTTTTCTACAGTTTTACTTGTTTCTTTATTTTGATTTTCAGGTCCAATGGATGAAGCATAATGATCAGTTGCTTCTTATTTCCTTCCAAGTTATACTTCATCTTCTTGTTGGACTTATGGGAATCCATGTCATTCAATGGAAACTTGTCCAAACAAGAAAGTATACAAGAGGGTCATCATTGATGACGACAATGATCTTGTATAGATTTTGACACATTAAACCGTCAATACTTTCCTGAATGGTATACGCATAAAGAAAAATCTCAAGAACCATCACAACAACATACAGATGACATGTCTTCTACTTTAGAGAGTAATAGCCATCAAGTGGTAACTGAAAACCCCAACAATCAAGTTACTCAATGGGAAGAGCGCATAGACATCATGGAGATTGATGATTCTTCCAACACCATAATGATGTATCCAGATTCTGAAGTTGATATAGAAGATTATAGAGAAGAGTGGTACATCAGTGAATCAAGTGAGAAAGAGGAAGGTGAAGGTCAAACAATTAATCAAAATGAGTCATTTGAAGAACATCTTTCACCTTTAGAAGGTTTGGTTCAAATATTGGTTTCAAGTCAAGTTGGGGAGGATGTTGTGGATTCTACACCACATATCATCCCACAATTTCTCAAGAAACAATCTTTTCACCAATCATGGATACAAAATCACAAGATTACGAGGACATTTTTGTTCTTTCAAAAGAGGAGGAAGAGTGTTTAGATTCATTGGAAGAATTATTATCTTATCTTGAGCAAGATGTTGAAGTCACTCATATTGATATATATCCACCTCAATTTCCATGGGTAGTGATCAATCAAGTTGGGGAGGATGACTTAATTTTCAAAAAAAAGAAATCACAAGAAAAGGTGTCGTTAGTAGAAGAAGAGCATTTTGTTGTTGAGCGATATCACGAGAGTTCACTTAATAAGCTCACTCATATCATTGTTAAGCAAGTTCATAGGAAAGCACGAGTAGGAGTTCGTAAATTAAGAAACTTTTCGTGTCATGGAAAGCGGAATTTTCAAGAAGTGTCAAATTCCGGAAGGTTGGTTAATTTTGCAAGCAAGAAACCTCGAGAAAAACATGTCTGTATTGCATCAAGCCTAAGGAAAAGGAAGATAAGAGTGTGGGTTTCAAAGCATAAATACTTTTCGTATGTTAGAGAAGCTTGTGTTAAAGTATTTATATCAAAGTCGAGTATGTCATGGACTCGAAATACACGAGCATATCCGGGTAACTCGAAAGGTAAATGTTCAATCAGACCACCGTAGGAAGCATAACAAGTAAGTTTATCTAGCTGAGGACGTTAAACTTAGCGCTACTCGGGAGGCAACTCATGTTTGTTTTCTATATTTTATTTATTTATTTTACTTTGTCGAACATTGTGGGTGTGTTCACCATAAACCCTCACGAGACTACAACTCGTCTACCGGGGCTACCGAGGGGTTTAAAGGCTTTTTGCATACGCTAAATGCAACCGTGATTCCTACAAAAGTGAGTTAAGGGATTTTTTATTTTAATTTTTTTTCAAGTCATTATTTTTAACCAAATTTCAACTTGAATTCGCATTGGGGACAATGCATTGCTTTAAGTTGGGGAGGGGGTACTACTATATTTTAATTATAAATTGTGGTTAAAAATGCAAAATTTAGAAAAATTTTAAAAATTACTTGTCGCATTGTTTAAAAAGTCGTGTTCTAATTTGGACGTGAAAAGCTTCTTCTACAAATATTTGTTAAGTTTCGCAGATTCTGAAGATGGACTTTTGGATCATAGTATGTTGCTAGTTAAGGATTCAACCACAATTGCTTAATCAGGTGAACCGCTTCCTTTTTGTTACTTTGGTTAAATTAGTTGATTTGATTTTCATAGTGTGTGCATGTAGTTAGTTCATGTGTTAACTTATGTTTTGTATATTTTTTTGTTTAAAAAATCAAACCATTAGATCAAGTTTACCTAATTTACTTTTTACTTAGAAGAGGAAGAAAAAGAAAATGTTTTAGATAAAATTGTTTTTTGTATGTGAATTGGACAGTGTATGACACATAGAGAGATCTTTCATTTTGCAATTATGTGCCGTCACTGGCTACGATAGTTTATTTGAAGATTGTGTTTACAGTATAAGCTCTTAGAAATTGAAGGATTATACCGGTGGGAATTCTGAGCCTTTGTTGACTGACACATTTATAATCAGTCTTATATTTCTTTTCTTGAGTGATAGTCTTCCCATGTGATGTCATCTAGAACTTGCACTTAGTCTCTTCAAGATTGCATTAATTATGCATGAACAACGCATGATGATGTCACCTAGGATTTAACCCTGTTTTAGCCTGCTTTTGTTATAATTACATTGACTTCATTGGTCAAGTAATTGCCCCTACCCCTTTGTTGCACTCATTTTTAGTGCAAGATACCCTTAGTGAACCCTTATGAGCCTACCTTTTTAATTTTGCTTACACTCCACTCAATATACTAAACCCAAATCGCGTTAGCCCCCGTTTGTACACTCATTTTTAGTGTACGTACCCCTTATGAAAAATATATAATCCCTTAGTTAATTATTTATTTAGTTACATGGTTGCTAAGTCGAGTTTTATAAAGTTTTGGGATGATTGGGACTCATGGTAGTATGGTTATTTATGCATAAATGGGGAAAAATGTCAATATATTACCCCCGCATACGTTAATGTTTAAATGCTCCATGTTTATTAATCCTCTTAATTCGGGTCACTAGTATTATCAGTTTATGTTTTGTTCAAGTTATCATGTGTCATGTATTATATTAAAGCAGATCAAAATGATGGCAGGGTAAAAGTGTATTTCTTCAACAAAAAAAATGAAAAAAAAATATATGAAAAAAATAGAAAAACATACGGACTGCCATCATGCTTATGTTTAAATCAAGAAAGAGTCGAGAAAATCAAAGAAAAAGTTAGTTATATAGTTTGTGCTTGTTATTTATTGAGTCATGGCTTAGCAACACCACGTTTATACATGTAACTACTTAGATAATTAACTTGCCATCAGTGAAAAGTTCCCCATTATCCTATACCGTTTTTCCTTACCCTACACCTTACGATACAACCCATTATAAG
The DNA here is from genome assembly GCA_014162995.1 of Artemisia annua. Lineage (NCBI taxonomy): Eukaryota > Viridiplantae > Streptophyta > Magnoliopsida > Asterales > Asteraceae > Artemisia > Artemisia annua. The sequence continues at coordinate 357,717 of LBNU01000911.1, read as the reverse complement.
ACCATCTGAGTTGTGCATATGTAATCTTAAGTAGTGGCGAATGAGACTATTTGCAAGCCTATGGAGAATCCTCTATTGAGGAATGACATTGAGTGAAACAAATAACCGCATTAAACACTTGAGAGATGAGTGATTATCCTTGTGAGAGCCTTCAATTATAAATTGCTTTATCTTCAAGTAGATTATCGTTTACTATTAGTTGCAAATAATAGATATGACCTGTGTGCTTGTTATGTGCTTTGAAGATCCATATGCTTAAAATAATTTCTATCTAAACTATTTTTAATGTCTTCCTCGGGACGAGTAAGAGTCAAGTTGGGGAGGTTTGATCGGTGCATTTTACATACACCTTAATATAGTTTAATTGTTTAATTATGTATTGGTATTATCCTTTATATATGTTACTTTGAGGTGTTTTGTGATTATATAGGTTATGCGCAAAAAGGAGTTAATATGGTGATTTTACAAGATAAAGACATGAAGAATTATTATGACGAGAAATGAAGATACTACAAGGTTTTTGGGCATAACTTTTTTCATACGAGTTCCGTTTTAGGTGATTCAAAAGGCCACGGAAAGAGAAAAAAGAGATCTTTATTATTATGTGATTAAATGCTTGAAAATCTGAAGTCAAGTGGTGATTTTACCAGTTGGAACAGCCAACTCGTGGCTAGTGATCCTTTTTGCCTAATTTTATTACTATACTAATGGGGCTCATCACCATTAATTAACCCACACATAATAGAAGAATGGAAGCCTACTTGTAGCCTGGTCAAGTAAAAGAAATAACAAAGCCTTGAGCTTTGTTCGTGGGTTTTGGCTTAGACGAAAAGAAACACAATCGAGGTGCACCCTAATATTTTCATATAAATACATCTCATTTGTATTAGGAAAGGCAGACCCCATTCGGGGATTGTTGATACAAAAGTTGGGCGTTCCTTGTTTGGGTTCCTGTTCTCATACCAATCAGATCTTAATGCTCTTGAGACCTGCGCACTAAGAAAGTAACAGACACCGTTAGGCTTATCGAGGGATTGTTCCCCCCGATTATCCTCCGGCGTGAGAGTAAGTAATCGATTTAGGGTTGTGAAGAGTTTTAGGGTTGTAAGTCATACCTTAGACGAGAGCTATGACGCCCTATATATACACACGTAACCGATAAGGTTTCGTGCTCCTCACTCCTCGGTGTATCCACCGATATCGAATATTCGATATAGATCTCCTTATTTAGGAGATGTCCTATATCTTAATCCATAAATAGTTTTGGGTTTGGGCCCCGTGAGCCCAAAACGTCTAATTGGTAGTCCAATTATTATTATCGTAGCCCACTCGTGGTGGGCTTAATGTTAGTGAGTCATGATATTCGGGTTCGTGACCCGAATATAGACTATACTTCATCATGTCCCCCAGTCTAGTGTGCGCAGGGTAAAACCTGCGGATGCTAGACTAATAACCGTATCGAACTTATTTCCGACGCGTACGTGGGAAAAATGCAAAATAAGACCGCCAAAAATACACATAGGATGTACCTAGTCCAAAAAAGTTCATTATAAGTACCTCGGGAAATGGGGAGGCTATCCACATGTCCTGTACCGTTTCATTTCCTAGCCACACGATTTGAGTTAGTGGGTTACACGTGTCGCTCATCTATGGTGAGTAGAATACTATATAACCACCTCCTCCTTTTACTGTGTTTTTCACAGTAAAAAGCGTTTTTATCTCCATTTGCAAAAGCTTCACAACTTCCTTTCACACACTCTTCTTCGCATTAGGTAATCAGCGCGTGCGCTTATTATTTAGAAATATGGTGCTTCAGTTACATGACTTCACCGCCGATATGTCCGAGGAAGAACTGACGCAGTTTACCTCAGACTACTTGATTCCGTTGGCCTTGCACCCAGAGGTGCCAGGTCCTAATGACACCATCGCGGACTTCCCCTTTGGGATGGCTGGGGTTTATACGTGCTTTTTCGAATGGGCGAATCAGCGCGTACCCCTATCCGTATTTTTGAGTGATATACTTAATTACTACGAACTCCACATCTCGCAGTTGCACTGTATTGGTGATGCGAAGATTTCTAACTTCGAGGTTAACTGTCGCTTGTTAGTGGTTAACCCCACCGTCCATTTATTCCGCGTTTTCTATCATACGACGTGGTTAAATGGATAGGTCACCTTCTCCAAGCGTGTAGGTAAACTACAGTGTTATATGGAGAAGGTGGATTCCTTGCGCAACTAGAGGGAGAAGTTCTTCTGGATCGATGCTGTCGTCTTTCCTTCTAACTTTGCCTTCTATACTCGGGCTACCTTACCGAGGGATGAGTGCCCACCTGCTGGATGGTACAACGCTGACCATGCAGACATCATTGATGAGAACCGCATCCCAATTAATTCGTACCCGGAGGAGTTCCTGGTGCACATGGGCATTAGCCGGAACTTCTTCCTTCCTGATACGGAGGTGCCAACGTTCTTGGACGGGGATGGTCGGGGTGGGTGCTCGTCCTTCATATTTTCTGTCGTTTTTATTGTAAGCACTCTTCCCTTTTCATAAGTTATGTAACCTGTGTATGTGTTTGTATTTTTTGCAGAAATGGATTTGTTCGGCGTTGTGCGCCTGGAGAAGCCCAGAACGGTTACGGTGGGGGTGCGCCCACTGAGGCAGGGTGAGACACCCATATTAGCTGCGACTGCTGGGCGCGTCGTGGAGATGGCTGCGGAAGAGCCAGAGGGTTCTCCTTCTACAGCGTTGCAAGCGACACCGGTGCAGAGTGTGGCCCCGTCGCTGGAACAGGCGCCAGATGCTGCGCAGCCTCCTCCGGACTCTGACAACATCGTTAGGATCATTGTAGATGATTCTGAGGAGGAGGGCGAGCAGAACCAGCCATTGACGCCTGCTGGTGGTTATGGCGAGGGTCCTTCCAAGAGGCCGCATTCTGAGGCTGAGGAAAGTGCATCTTTTACGGATGCGCACATGGAGTAAGTACCCTTTAGATATTATAAGCTTATGCCAGTTTGTAGATTGTTTCTAACTGTGTTTCTTCGTTTCTGCAGTGTGGATGCTGAGAAGGCTGGAGAGGGTGCATCCACGACTGAGGTGGAGGTAGAAGTGGCCTTGTCTCCTCCACCCATGTAAGTATTTTAAATAGTATACTTACAGTTTCTTGTATGCTTCTAAGCTTTCATACGCTGACGTAGTTTAATAATTCCAAGTAACAAACCAAATGCACCTTTAATGTCTTTTACTAGCTCCTAATTTATTCTACAAATACCTTTTATTCCCAAAAAATTTAAACACATCGCATTACCTATTTTTTCACTTTAAACACGTTGTTCATTTACGAAAAACAACTAGCGACCTTGTCAACTAATCCTCTCAGCATTTTTAGTGAATATCGAGATTCAAAGTAAAAGATTAATGATGCCAATATTCATCTATTTTGATAATTAATTAGTTTTCTTTTTTAAAAAAAAAAAAAAAAAAAAAAAAAAAAAAAAAAAAAAAGTTGTTAATGATAGCAGTTTCCATTACAAGATAAAAATAGTGAAAAATAATAAAATTTTATCAAGTTCAAACTTTGATTGTATCGACCTTTCTTTTATAGCTTGACTTTAAGTGAGACTCGGCTGATTTATAGTTTATTAACTTTTTGAGTATCTATGATTTCTTAATTTTTGGCCAACTTATTCACAAGTTTAAGAATTTGCTCAGTTTTGTTTTAGATGAGTCAAAAACTCAGTTTAATGTGTTTAGTAAGAATTTACTCTTATTTTTAATTTTCTTTTTAGTGAATCCATTCCCTACTCAATATTATCAAAAATAAATAAAATAATAAAAAAAATTACGTGCAAACAAATATTTTTTTCTCCGGTAACTATAATTTTTAACTATATAGATCACTAATCCACGGAGTTTGTGTTTATCACGCCACATACAAAAATTAGGTAAAGCCCTCCTTTTTTGAAAAGGTTGACGTGATCACATTAAGATTGTTGGACCTTAGTACAAATTGAACTAAGACATTTACATTTTAATGATAGTAGACTGATAGTCACAAAATTTTCGCTACTAAATCATCCATGAGTGTTTTCAAACAATGCACTTTTACCGGCAGGTGTGTTCTTAACAACAATTAGTTTTGATTGAATACTCAACTTAACAACAATTAAGCAAAAGAACCAAACTCAAACCAACCCAAACCCAATGTCGACCAACCTCTTATTTTTTTTTAGATAGAAGAGTTTTACTCCTGATAAAATTTGTAAATAAAAAATAAAGGTTAATGTACAAAGTAATGTGGAAGAAATTCACATTAAAACAAATTCCCGATACTTGAAACTACATGCAAGCTACATGTATCCGACAATCATGATACATAACTGGCCTAAAAAACACACTAGCCAAACGTAAAAGCAATAATTACTTTTCAAGAAGCGTCTGGAACTCACGAGTTACGACTGAGGAGCAACCTAAACATAAAGTTTGAACATGAATGATGCTTTTGAGTACAAGACAAGTTTAGCTTTCGAGCATCTCAAAACAAATAAAAGAAAGTTTTGAGGAGAGAGAATTGAGATCATGTTAAAAGTGACTTAAACTCTAAGGTTTGTTACGTAACTTCGGTAATTTGATTGAGGCATCCTACACATTTTGGTATATGAGTTTGTTTAAAATTATGAAATTATTTTATAATTGTTAGTTTAGTCTATAAATAACGGTCGATAGATTTAGAATCATTTGTACTTTTGAATTCGAATGTTGTACTTCTGAATATTTCGTACCTTCGTATTTGGTTCTTGGTTCGACAAACTTGGATAAACTTTCACTTGGTTTGTTGATTTTTTTTCTTTGTTTCGTTCTTTGATTACCATCAGACCCTCAAGAAGAATGTCACCTCATTTTTCCCGGCGAGGCACGAAGACATCAATTGCAATCATTGCACAAATGCCAAGACACCAGGTGACATATATAACAAGTTGCTTGAAAAGATCTGTGTTGATACAAAAGTTGGGCGTTCCTTGTTTGGGTTCCTGTTCTCGTACCAATCAGATCTTAATGCTCTTGAGACCTGCGCACTAAGAAAGTAACAGACACCGTTAGACTTATCGAGGGATTGTTTCCCCCGATTATCCTCCGGCGTGAGAGTAAGTAATCGATTTAGGGTTGTGAAGAGTTTTAGGGTTGTAAGTCGTACCTTAGACGAGAGCTGTGATGCCCTATATATACACACGTAACCGAAAAGGTTTCGTGCTCCTCACTCTTTGGTGTATCCACCAATATCGGATATTCGATATATATCTCCTTATTTAGGAGATATCCTATATCTTAATCCATAAATAGTTTTGGGTTTAGGCCCCGTGAGCCCAAACCGTCTAATTGATAGTCCAATTATTATTATCGTAGCCCACTCGTGGTGGGCTTAATGTTAGTGGGTTATGGTATTCGGATTCGTGACCCGAATATAGACTATACGTCATCATGCCCCCCAGTCTAGTGTGCGCAGGGTAAAACCTGCGGATGCTAGACTAATAACCATGTCGAACTTATTTCCGACGCATACGCGGGAAAAATGCAAAATAAGACCGCCAAAAATACACATAGGATGTACCTAGTCCAAAAAAGTGTATTATACGCACCTCGGGAAATGGAGAGGCTATCCCCGTGTCCTGTACCGTTTCATTTCCCAGCCACACGATTTGAGTTAGTGGGTTACACGTGTCGCTCATCTATGGTGAGTAGAATACTATATAACCACCTCCTCCTTTTACTGTGTTTTTCACATTAAAAAGCGTTTTTATCTCCATTTGCAAAAGCTTCATAACTTCCTTTCAAACACTCTTCTTCGCATTAGGTAATTAGCGCGTGCGCTTATTATTTAGAAATATGGTACTTCAGTTACATGACTTCACCGTCGATATGTCCGAGGAAGAACTGACGCAGTTTACCTCGGACTACTTCATTCCGTTGGCCTTGCACCCAGAGGTGCCAGGTCCTAATGACACCATCGCGGACTTCCCCTTTGGGAAGGTTGGGGTTTATACGCGCTTTTTCGAATGGGCGAATCAGCGCGTACCCCTATCCGTATTTTTGAGTGATATACTCAATTACTACGAACTCCACATCTCGCAGTTGCACTGTATTGGCATTGCGAAGATTTCTAACTTCGAGGTTAACTGTCGCTTGTTAGCGGTTAACCCCACCGTCCATTTATTCCGCGCGTTCTATCATACGACGTGGTTAAATGGATGGTCACCTTCTCCAAGCGTGTAGGTAAACTATAATGTTATACGGAGAAGGTGGATTCTTTGCGCAACTGGAGGGAGAAGTTCTTCTGGATCGATGCCGCCGTCTTTCCTTCTAACTTTGCCTTCTATACCCGGGCTACCTTACCGAGGGATGAGCGCCCACCTGCTGGATGGTACAACGCTGACCATGCGGACATCATTGATGAGAACCGCATCCCAATTAATTCGTACCCAGAGGAGTTCCTGGTGCACATGGGCATTAGCCGGAACTTCTTCCTTCCTGATACGGAGGTGCCAATGTTCTTGGACGGGAATGGTCGGGGTGGGTGCTCGTCCTTCATATTTTCTGTCGTTTTTATTGTAAGCGCTCTTCCGTTTCCATAAGTTATGTAACCTGTGTATGTGTTTGTGTTTTTTGCAGAAATGGATTTGTTCAGCATTGTGCGCCTGGAGAAGCCCAGGACGGTTACAGTGGGGGTGCGCCCACTGAGGCAGGGTGAGACACCTATATTAGCTGCGACTGCTGGGCGCATTGTGGAGATGGCTGCAGAAGAGCCAGAGGGTTCTCCTTCTACGGCGTTGCCGGTGCATAGTGTGGCCCCGTCACTGGAACAGGCGCCAGATGCTGCGCAGCCTCCTCCGGACTCTGACAACATCGTTAGGATCATTGTAGATGATTCTGAGGAGGAGGGCGAGCAGAACCAGCCATTGACGCGCAAGCGTGCGCCTGCTGGTGGTTATGGCGAGGGTCCTTCCAAGAGGTCGCGTTCTGAGGCTGAGGAAGGTGCATCTTTTACAGATGCGCACATGGAGTAAGTACCCTTTAGATATTATAAGCTTATGCCAGTTTGTAGATTGTTTCTAACTGTGTTTCTTCGTTTCTGCAGTGTGGATGCTGAGAAGGCTGGAGAGGGCGCATCCACGACTGAGGTGGAGGAAGAAGTGGACTTGTCTCCTCCTCCCATGTAAGTATTTTAAATAGTATACTTACAGTTTCTTGTATGCTTCTAAGCTTTCATACGCTGACGTTATTTAATATTGTACTTTGTCTTTTCGCGCAGTGAGCAGCCGACTGAGGATGCTGGCGTACAAGATGGGAGTTCATCGCCCTCGGTGAGTCCCTTTTTAGATGGGGGGGTTACACCGAGGGATATAGGGGAGGAGTCCAAGTCTTTGGACTCCTTGATGGAGGAGTGAACCTCCATTGCTGCGCGCCAATCCGAGCTGGTGGCGCGGGTGAGGACGGGCTATGCTGGGGAAAGTAGCCGTTCTTCCCAGAAGGATGAGGAGATCGCCAGGCTGAAGGCGCAGTTGGCGGCTGCTCAGGTTGAGCTGGCAAGCTCTAAGGCCGAGCTGATGGACTCCAAAGCTGAGTTGGAGCGCGCAGATGCGTCTGCGCGGAGGTTGGCCGATGGGAGGATTGCTCTCATGGCCCAAGTGGAGAAGGAGCAAACCTCCTTTGCGCAGTACCAGGCCAAATGCATGTGGGCGCTGAAGTACTTGGAGCGCAACAAGGCCAATCTGTTCTTTCAGCTGGATCAGTTCCGCAGTGTTGTGGAGACTGCGTTGAAGAGGCAGGAGGAGAAGCTCCGCAAACTCAGCATTGAGTATGATGAGGAGTTGTATCCTCATATGGTTCAGTCTGTGGCTGAGCGCAGGTAAATTCTGTTGCTTCTTTTATTTCCTATTTATATGTTTAGACTTTTCATCATACTAACACTTGTGTTATTTTGTAGGTGGTTGATCAGTCATGGTCTTCGCCTGGCCGCCATGTGTACGCTGGAGTCTCCAGAGGTCACCACGGCATTTGGAAAGGTGGTTGAGTGCGCCGTTGCGCATGGCAAGACTGTGGCTGCTGACAAGCTGGACGAGGCCAAGCTGTTGACCGTGCCACTTGCTGAAGTTCCTGGCTACAAGGCAAGCGCCCATGCTGAGCTTATCGCTGCCATGGAAGAGCTGAAGAAGCTCGAGCTTCCCCACATCTCACAGTTGGAGCGTGATCAGGATTATCCGATCAACGTGATTATGGCGGGGCTCACTTTGCCAAGGCATCTGCGTGATGACGCTGATCAGCAGCCGGACTTCTACCTGAAGCCTGATATGGCGCAGTTGAAGGTACCTCTCTTTGCTCAACTACGTGACATTCTGAATCCATTCCTTATTGAGAAAGAGATATCTTTGCAGAGATCTTTAACTGCTCACGCTTCAAGGCTTGCCAGGAAGAAGGGCGTAAAAGGGAAGGCCATTTTGTGCGGCCTCGGCGCAGCTCATCTGCCTAGGTCGGATGGTGTACCAGTCACAGTGGCCACCGTGTCCCTCAGCGATGCTGAGTTGCTGAAAAGACTTAGTGATGCTAAGGAAGCGGCTTTTTGTGGGAGCTCCAGCCAGCTAAGGCGTACACATAGCTTATAGGCTTTTAGCTTTTGGTGTTTGAACAGATTTTGTATAAACTTGTTGTATATATAAAAAAGTTCTTTTGTACCTAGCATTTTTATATTTCCCAAGTACTTATGCTTTTGAACTCGTTTTTCTCTTGTGGATATTTGAGCACAGTTTGTACATAACTCATGTGTCTTTGTATTTAAGACATCTTTAAGTATCCAAGCGTGCTCAAGAAATTATCTATGAATTTTTCAAAGTAAAGACCATATTCGTGTATGGAATTTTTAACTTAGGGAAAAAGGGAAAATCATAGTCATCTATGAATTTTTATAAGTAAAGACCATATTCATGTATGGAATTTTTAACTTAGGGAAAAAGGGAAAATCATAGTCGTCTATGAATTTTTATAAGTTTACTTGTCGTATTGTGAATTTTATTTTAAGGAATCAAGAGTCTTGGTTTCCTAAGTTGTTAAACGCGCACAGTGTGCAATGTTGCGCATCCATCGTGGGGTGCGCAATGAACTTGCACCAACGTCTTGAGCGCAAGGTGTTTAACAAGGATACGTAATCCAAAGTTGATGGGTTTGCAACCCTCTTACTCAACGAGTTGTTTAGTAGGTTAACTCATCCTTTTTACCAACGTGGGTATTAATTAGTGCATGCCCGCCATGTAGGCTAAAGGTAATGTAACCAACACATTGAAACATAAATAGTATTTAAATAACAATGTAAAGAAATTGTTTCGCGGAGTTAGCTAGAAACCGCGAATTTGGATTAATACTTGCAAGTTTTTGTAAAAACAAAGAAACATTACTTATCTAGATGAGGTAAAAAATAAAAACTACATGGATCTTTATTGGGGCAGTTTCTAAAGTGCGCGAGTGTCCATGTTGGGCCGTAGCCTTTCCTAAAGATAGCATCTTTTAAGATTGCGAACGTTCCACGTGCGTTTTAGCTCATGGCCGTCCTTGTCACGCAGCTTGTACGCTCTTTTTCCAAGTGCTTCAACGACCTCGTAAGGTCCTTCCCACTTTGGTCCTAGCTTTCCTGTGTCTTCTGCGCGGCTGGAGTCATTTTCGCGGTATACGAAGTCGCCTGGTCTGAATGAAGTGTTTCGTACTTTGGCATCATAGTATCCTTTCATTCTTGATTTGGCTTTTTCTTCTCGTATTGCTGCACGTTCACGCCTCTCTTCCAGAAGATCCAAGTCTATGCGCCGCTCATCATCATTTGTGGTGATGTTAACTTCTGCTGTGCGGATAGTTGGTATTCCAATCTCAGCTGGTATAACAGCATCTGTCCCATAGACGAGAGAGAAAGGAGTATCTCCGTTGCTAACTTTGATTGTTGTTCGGTGTGCCCAAAGAACATGTGACAGTTCTTCTACCCATCTTCCTTTTTGTCTGTCTAGGCGCGCTTTGATCCCTTCACCCAGACTACGGTTCGCGCGTTCGACCAGACCATTGGTTTGTGGGTGGGTCACTGACGCAAAGTGTTGCATGATGTTCAGTTGTTCACACCAATCTTTAAATGGATTATCACGGAATTGTTTTCCGTTATCTGAGATAATTTCACCAGGTAATCCAAAACGACATACTATGTTGTCCCATACAAATCGTTTCACTTGGTTACCTGTTACGGTCGCTACTGCTTTCGCCTCGATCCACTTAGTAAAGTAGTCTATTGCCACAATAAGAAATTTCAATCCTCCTGCAGCGACGGGGAAAGGTCCAGCGATGTCAATACCCCACTTATAGAATGGCCATGGTGATGTGATGGGTGTTAGCTCATGCTGTGGTCGGCGCGGGATGGGTCTGTGAACTTGACAATCGCTGCACTTCCGTACCAAATCTCGCGCATCCCGGTGCATCGTTGGCCAATAGTATCCTGACCTTAGGGCTCGCGCCACAATGGACCGTGGTCCTGAATGCATGCTGCATGAGCCAGCGTGGATCTCTCGAAGTACATAGTCTGCCTGAAGAGGTCCAACGCATCTAAGCCATGGTTGCAAGAATGAGCGCCTATATAAGACGTCATCTCTAAGCTCGAATCGTTGTGCTGCGCGCCGTATTCGTCGAGCTTCCTTCTGTTCTTGGGGGAGTGTGCCCTTGCTGATGAAGTCCACTATAGGTGTCATCCATGTAGGGCCTTCTTCTTCTATCACCGTGGATACTTCCATCTCGGAGATCGATTTGTCTTTTAAGATTTCCACCAATACCTGTTTGGACAGATGAGCAAAACTTGTAGACGCAATCTTGCTCAGCGCGTCTGCTTTCTTGTTCTCCCCTCTAGGGACCTGCTTGATTGTAAATCTGTCAAAGCCTTGGATTAAGGACTTTGTTTTTTCGAGGTATTGGATCATGTTCTCTTCTTTGGCCTCGTATTCTCCTGACACCTGGTTGGCTACCAATCTGGAATCTACGTTTGCCTCTAGGTTGCGTACACCCATTCGTGCTGCGATGCGTAATCCAGCGATTAGGGCTTCGTATTCTGCCTCGTTGTTCGTGGCAGTGAATTCAAAGCGCAGGGCATATGTGTATTCCATTCCTTCTGGGTTGGCAAGGATGAGGCCCGCGCCTGAACCATCTACGCATGAAGATCCATCCGTGAACAGGATCCATTGTTCTTGCAAGTCAACCTTTGGTTGTTGAAGAGTGTCATCAGTGTCCGGCTTTTCAATGATGAAGTCTGCAAGTATTTGGCCCTTGATTGCAGTGCGTGGTCTATAGGAGATGTTGTGTTCACCTAGTAATATGCTCCACTTCTGCAATCGCCCAGACGCGTCGGGCTTGGAGATTACTTGCTTGATGGGTTGATCTGTGATAACCGCTATAGGGTGCGCTTGAAAGTATCTGTGCAGTCTTTTGGCTGCAAATACTAGCGCCAGTACTAGCTTTTCCATCGGGCTATAGTTGATCTCCGTTTTCTTAAGCGCTTTGCTTACGAAGTACACAGGTGTTTGTACTGAGTTCCTATCCGTCAATAGTACTGCGCTTACTGCCCCATGAGTTGCGGATAAGTACATTATCAACTCCTCCCTTAGTTGGGGTGCGACTAACTTGGGGAGCGCTGCTATTGTTTGTTTGAGCTGCTGAAACGCTTCCTCCGCTTCGGTAGTCCAGCGAAAGTCTCCCTTTTTTGTACACTTCTTGAGTGTTTTAAATAGTGGTAGTGACTTGTCCGCTGACTTGGATAGGAATCTGTTTAGACCGGCTAGCTTACCATTCAAGGATTGGACTTCCTTCAACGTGCGTGGTGAAGGAAGTTGTATGACTGCTTCTGTCTTTTCTGGGCATGGTTTAATGCCATCCGGTTCTATCAAGTATCCTAAGAACATGCCTTCTGTAGCACCAAAAGTGCACTTCTTAGTGTTTAGCTTCATATTGATTTTCCGTAGTGTCTTGAACGTTTCTTCAATATCGCGCACTACTTCATCTTCAATATGGCTTTTTATGACTAGGTCATCAACGAAGACTTCCAGGTTGCGACCCACTTGCTTTTCAAATGCATTATCCACCAAGCGCTGGTAGGTGGCACATGCATTCTTTAGTCCGAAAGGCATCTTCGTGTAACAACAGACCCCTTGGCTCGTATGGAAAGTTGTCTTTTCCTCATCTTCCTTAGCCATTTGGATTTGGTAGTACCCTTTGTATGCGTCCAAGAAGCATTTAAACGGGTATCCACATAAGGATTCCACTTTCCAATCTATCTCTGGCAATGGGTAGCAGTCCTGTGGGCATGCTTTGTTGAGGTCTGTGAAGTTCACGCACATTCGCCAACTGCCATCGCTCTTTTTAACCATGACTGGATTAGACAGCCAGTCATGGTAGTAGACTTCTCGCATGATGCCTGCTTCCACAAGCTTGTGTACTTCCTCCAAGATGGCTTTCGCGCGCTCTGGAGTTTGGCCGCGCTTCTTCTGCCTTATTGGTGGATATCCTTGTCGGATTTGTAGCTTGTGTTCTGAGATCGACCGAGGTACGCCAGTCATGTGTTTTGGCTCCTATGCGAAGACATCCAGATTTTTCTGCAGGAGTGCGCACACAGCTGCTTTCCCTTTATCCGATAGCGAACCTCCAATTGACACCTGTTGTTCAGGGTAATCAGGGTGTATTGCCACTTTTAAGTTCGGTATCTTTGCTGCGCCCTGTTCTGGAGTGTGTGTTGCCTCACATGTAACTGTATTACATTCTTCGGGAGGCACAATGTTGTTGTAAAGGGTGACAATGCTGCCTTCTACTGGGAATTTTAGCATTCCATGTGCCGTGGATGGCACTGCGCGGAGGGCTGATATTCCTGATCTTCCGATAATGCCATTTTATGGCGAGGGAGATCTAATCACCATAAAGTTCATCCACGCTTTTGTGGAGTGCTCTTTGTTGCCGACCATGACTAGCAGCCGTAGTTGTCCTATTGGCCCTATCTTTTCTCCTGTAAAGCCTGTTAAAGATGATGCGGCGGGGACCAACTGGCTTTGTATCTCGGGTCGTAGTCTCTTGAAACAATGTTCGTACATTATTTCCGCGGATGCTCCTCCATCAACGTACATGTAGTGGTATTGTGACCCCCCGCATATATTTCAATGGTGAGTGGCTCCGCCACTGCGTTGTCCGCAGTCAACTTGAGGAAAGAAATATCATCGCTAGAAGAGAACCTCTGGCTGACCTTTTGCTTGACTTTACGCTGCCATGATTGTATCATGTAAATTGTGTCTGCCTTGTCTTTAGGTGGTTCTTTTTTATCCGTTGTTCGCTGTTTATCTTTCCCTTCTTTAATATTTTTGACTAAGTGATCCATCCTGCCCTTTTTTACTAATTTATCAATTAGTTGGCGTAGCTGGATGCACTCATTCGTCATGTGACCCTTCTGTCCATGATAGTCGCAGTACCCTGTCCCTGTGCGCTTCCCATCTGGCGTGCGCATTGGTGGGGGTTTAGGGAAATTCGCTCCTTCTGTTACGAATATCTCTCGCGGAGTTTTTGTCAACGGGGTATACTTGTCGTTTCCCCGTGCGCCTCCGTCGTTACGATAGCTTTTATTACGATTACCGCTATGGTCATTGGATTGTCTCCTTGACTGTTCTTGCAGTCTGTAATTAGAGTATCCCTTCTTGCTATCTGCGACAGCGGCTTCTCCTTGGATAAAAGACCTTGTGCGCTTCATTAATTCATCAAAGGTTTGGGGAACTTTATCATTTAATTTTTTGATAAGCTCTTGGTTATTTATCCCATTCATGAATCCTGAAATTTTTAGTATTTCAGGACATGCCTTGATGTGTATGCATTCGTCTTTGAAGCGCTCCATGAAAGCGCTCGTTGATTCCCCTTGGCGCTGTTTAATCCTTGCCAATTCTACTGGGTCCTTAGCGCACTTCTTTCTTTGAGTGAAGTTCAAGCGGAATACTTTCCGCAACTCTTCATACCCCTTTATGCTTCTTCATGGAAGTTTGCTAAACCAAGTCCGCGCATTCCCCACCAATGTGGAATTAAACATATGGCACCACACAGGTTGTGGCCAATTTTCGATGCCAGCAGCGGATTCGAAAATTTTTAGGTGATCATCAGGGTCACCCATTCCATCATATGTTTTAACATTGGAAGGCATGCGCCTTTTCTTGTTGTCCGAATAATCGCTGATGCGCTTTGAGAACGCATCAACCTTTTGGCGACGCCAAGGAAGGGATATGTCCTCGTCCTCTTCCTCGCGACGTCTTCCTCTGGACTTCCAGTGTCCCGTTTCTTTATCCTCGTTGTCCGAGGAGCTGCTCGAGGAAGAATCGTTTCTTTTACGGCGCTTGCGCCGTTTTTCTTCGGAGTCTGAGCTAGAGGGGCTTTCACTTGGGAAAAATCGTCTCCCTGGTCTGTCGTGAACTCTTCTGCTTCCAGATCTAGAAGAGTTCTCGCTTGGTGAGCGCCGTGGTCCGAGTCTATCGCGGACTCTGCGACTACCTAGCCTAGAGTGGACGTTAGTGCGTCGCTCATTACCCTCGTACTCCTCCGAGTACTGCGAATTAGATGCTGTACCGAGCCTAGAGTGGACATCGGTACGCCTCTCTTTATGCTCTCGCTCTAGGTAGCGCGGTGGGGATGTTCCATCGAAGTCAAGCCGAGCGTGTAAGTTCTGGCTCAGCCTTCTTCTTGCCTCCTCTTGGAGGAGATTGGTTAACGTTTCGTAATTTTTGGATACAAAATTTTTCAACGTTGACTCCTGAGTATCTTCTTCTAGCGCAATGATATTTTCTTTCAAAGCAGTCCCCTTATCTCGGTTAGGCGCGCCTGGTGGTACAGTGTTGTTCACTGTGGGTACCGTTTGATGGGGAGTATTGAAGAGATTACGCTGGAGATCATCAGTGTTTGGGACCATCGTGGTGGTCTGAGTCGTTTCTGCGGTTAATTCTACTGTTGGAAGAATTCGAGGTAGTCCCAGTTCCTGGTGACCAGGCGCACTGGTTGTTCCTGTGGTTTGCCTAGAGGTTAGGTCTTGATATTTCTTCCTCTGGGGATCACCACGTGTCTTATCCAACAGCGGAGTCCGCTGATTTAGGTTTTTATGCTTTGTCATCCTAGTTCTTAGTGTAGGGTCCCACGGATGGCGCCACTTGTTGATACAAAAGTTGTGCGTTCCTTGTTTGGGTTCCTGTTCTCGTACCAATCAGATCTTAATGCTCTTGAGACCTGCGCACTAAGAAAGTAACAGACACCGTTAGGCTTATCGAGAGATTGTTTCCCCCGATTATCCTCCGGCGTGAGAGTAAGTAATCGATTTAGGGTTGTGAAGAGTTTTAGGGTTGTAAGTCATACCTTAGACGAGAGCTATGACGCCCTATATATACACACGTAACCGATAAGGTTTCGTGCTCCTCACTCCTCGGTGTATCCACCGATATCGGATATTCGATATATATCTCCTTATTTAGGAGATATCCTATATCTTAATCCATAAATAGTTTTGGGTTTGGGTCCCGTGAGCCCAAAACGTCTAATTGGTAGTCCAATTATTATTATCGTAGCCCACTCGTGGTGGGCTTAATGTTAGTGAGTCATGATATTCGGGTTCGTGACCAGAGTATAGACTATACGTCATCAGGGATTGGAAAAGCAAACACACAGCCAACACTTTTCTTATTCGAAGACAGCAATTGAATAGATTATATATTAGTGGTTGTCTCGGCGAGCGTGCAGGAGGTCAAAGATTTTAATTCCTTTGCTTGTGATATAATATAGTACGTAGTATTCAAAGCAAAGTAAATATCATGACTACGACTACGTGGCTCGGCTAAACATTCCGCGATCACAACCGAGACTAGGGTTTGATCTTATGTATTTTAAATGATTTATTTGTTTAAACGATTTTAGAGTTCTAAACACTTTGATGTTGATTTGATCTTATGCATATTTTATGTCTTCCATCTTTGTGTTATAAAATTAATTTAATAGTTAGTTGTAAGACGGTATAATATTGTGGTTGTCCCGGTCGTGCCGAATCGATCCATGTGACGTATGAGACGACGGTTGGTGCCAATACACATATTCCGTTCCCAGAATTAATTATTAAATTAGTACTAGTTTTTGTCTATGAAAACTCGAGCAACCGCAATCTCTAGTAAAAAAATACTTTAGTAATTAATTGTGATCAAACATGAAACCGGAAGTGATCGTGTTTTTAATCCATAAGTTTTACAATCTTAATTTAATTACTTGTTTTAATTCCTTTTTCGTAGTTTTAATTATTTTATTTTTTGTTAGTTTTAAGTAGTAGTTATAATTATTCTCGCCCAATCAAAAGAATTTTATTGTTTTCGTCTAATCAAATAGGAATTATAGTGTTAACCATAAGCTCCTCGTGGATACGATCCTTTACTTACCCTATTCTAGAAGTAGGAGAATTAAGGTTATTTTTGGTAGAGTCAACGACCTCGATCATGTTACAGTTGCTTTTTCATAATCCAATTGTAATGCATGCTAGCCATAACATTTACGGGGGAATTTAGGTCAATGTAGGCTTTCCACACATTAACGTGCCCTATATTACAAGGTATGCTTATATTTGAAGGATCGCCTCTACCTATGATTGGAAGTCTTTTATAATAGTTTGGGTGAGGATCATGTCCTAAGTACCTATGATAGGCTAGTTCTTCATTTGTGGGAAATTTGTCAAAATAGTCAATACCTACTCCCTCGTTTTCACTTTTAACTTCCATTGTTTCCTCTTTGAGATCACTTTCTTCTTCCATATCCTTCCTATGTGGTGTTATTAAAGTGATGGTGTTGACAAAGTTAACATGTTTTGATGAGGAGGGATCTTTAATTTCGATACCCCCACTTGCGTTTCTTGTAGTTTTACTCGATAAGGTTATTGTATGATTATTAAGAGCCTTTAATAAATTGTCAATTTTAATTGTCATCTCACTTTGTTTCCATTTTAACCATGCTTTTCCAACCTTTTCTCCTACATATCTTCACACACTTGAGTCATCCTTATAACCAAGCTTTTGCAATGTTATAACACACATACTCAAGTCTTTAAATCTTCACCAAATCTTGATCAGAATTCTTCTAACTTTCATTTGTTGCAAGCATGTTTTAACTCGATCATCCATCCAAGTAAGCTTAGAGATCTTGCCATCCTCATCCACCTCAAGAAAAAACATATAAAGATCTATCATGACAAGATTAGAGCACTTGTGATCTTCATCCTATAAAGGCTTCTTATGATAAGAAGTTCATTTAGATTAGGCAATCATATCCACTAGACACTCATGTCTTGGATCATCATCGTACACTACTGTATCACTATTATACAACAAATAAGAGGTTAGATTGGTTACCTATCAATGGTCTCCTATTTTGAGGAACTAGGTTTTGAATCCAATCGAGTATATCTCTCATTTTCATGTCAATTTCATTTCACTTTAACCTCTTCTCACCTCACAAATTGAGCATGATTCTCTTTTTCATTTTCGCCAATCATAACTGAGTATAAATAGTGTTGAAAATTACCTACACGTGTTAAGTAAAGTGTCTCACATAATATCCTTTTGATCATCAGTCATATCAATAATAGTCGAGAAATTTTCTTGCATTTTTGAGCACATATTGAAATAGAAATTACCCTTTTATTTAAGATAACATGATGTTTAAGAGAACATTATATCTAAGAGAACATGTACTTCTCATGCTAAAAGGTTCACAAATGATGACATATATCCTATGCATCTTAATTTCTTTGTAACATAAATGGTTGTGTTACAAACAAATACATTACAACTCGTTTACAAAATGTAGGATATTGGAATTGACAAAATAACCCACTACAACATACGTCATATGCATAAACAAGTGAAATTCCTTCATCGTATCATATACTCAAATAATTGTCAATTAAACATGCATATGAGTGACTAAGTCAGTCTCTTAATCAATCATACGTGTCGAATGATACAATATGTATTGCTTCAATAATACATCATAACCATACCTTAGTCATAGCCTCCCACATGCATTACTTAGCCTTGCACTTGTTTAAAGTCTAACATACATATTGCTGATCATTGGTACTCATCTAACTTACAATAAGAGCACACATAAAATCTATTACGGTAGGTAGCCTTATTTAATTCTTTTCACAAGATATGCAAAAGTGCATTGTTAAAACGCTTTCAATATAGCATATTCTTAGTTGGTAAAAAAAAGGTACAAACAGTTGTTAACACTACTGCATAAAGCGTGGGTAGACATATAATAGGAATAGAGTGATTGTACTACACCTGTTAATACATGACACGTACCTTTTACCCCATGGTTTCCATATCATACTTGTCTATAAATAGGAATGTTGTAAATGAGTAAAGTGCATCTCTTGTATTAAAAGTTTTAAACACTTTCAACAGGTCATTTACTCCTCCAAAATAAAACTAACTCCTTGAGTATTCAGTTGGTCATAGCATAGTTCTTACTTAAACAATAACTTATGTGTTTAAGTTTAGTGGGGAGATCACACCATACATTATGATTCAACCTGGATTGTTATTCCGCAAATAATCTAGTGTAAATAATTTGATAAATGTTGAAAAATTTCTTGTGCATTAACTAATACGTTTATATGTTAATAGTTGTTTATACTTACGTTGTTAGACATGTTAATTGGTTAGTTTACTACTTAATAGTTTGTAACCAACTAAACGTGATGACACATGGAACACATACAAATCCAAAGAGGAAGAAGAAAATGTGCCCACACTCCTTCATCTGAAACCACACCAAACCCCAATTCATGCGATGATAAAGAAGAGGAAGACGTCGAAGACATTGGTGAAGGCTTTAGACAACCGTTAAGAGAGGACTAGGAACTATCTCCCTTTTCTTATCTTGAAAACCTTCCCCATATCTCATTCCTAACCTATTAGAACATGAAGCTTTATGATAGCGTGGAAAAAATTTAGGAAATGGAAAGATATCATACAATCATGATGAACCGACAAGTTTCAATACAAAAGGATCAACGAGCGTTCTTCAAGACTATTGCCAAAATATTCTCGACGGAATTTATGAAGAAACGCTAGAGGTAGTATGGTGTTTAGTAGTTTTTTGTGAACTTGGATATTGTTGGTTTTGTCTTTGCTTTTGACTCTTTCGATTTTATTTTTATCTAGCCTAATGCTTATGCATTATTGTTTTTATTAACTAGGATTTATATGTATGCCTTGGTAACTAGACTCTTTTGTCTCATTCCATTTTATCAAGATTTATTTATTGTTCATGCCATTTATAGCACTCTCAACCAACCATCTAATTTACTCCTCAAACTTACACACAAAATTCACAATTTAAACCAATAGTCTGAAATGGGAAGAGATACATTCCCATTTAAAATGTACGTGTGGAAAACTAGAACGGGGGTTGAATAGTTTACCAGTTTTTAACTTAATTAACTTTGAAAACTTTATCTGCCATCAATAATTGAAACTAATAAACGATAAGTAATATGCAAGAATGAAGTAAGAAACGATCAAACCACATGGTTGTTATAATGGTTCGGCTACAAGGACTCTTTTTCCTTGCCCTACTCCACTTCCCGAGTATCCAACTCGAGAGTTTCTTTCACTAGTCAACAAGCTCCTTTCACCGGCGGAGAAAACCTTACACGTCGCTTACACAAGATTACCGACACAAAGCTAGATGTCGAGTTCTTTTACAAGGGTACAACCACTCCCGTCACACTATGTATTTTAAACATTAAAATACTAAACGATCACCACTGAAAAAATACAGACAAATGAAGTATAAACTACGCGAGTTTACACAATGCTAAGCTAACAAGTCTTGCAACGTTGTGTTAAAGCTTGTAAACTTTCGAATGTACTTGTGAACTTCTTTGCTACAAAATAATCTCACACAAATGAAATGTTACTGAGTTAGATGAATGAAATGAGAGAGTATATGCAAAATATGATTGTAAGTGATAAAGAATTTCGTGGATGTGTCTTGCTATTTATAGCCAAAACAAATCAACAAGCCCACGGATCAGGCGGAACCAAAACAAGGGTTCCGCCCTTGTATCTTCAGTGTTCCGCCAGGTCTGATAGGCAATTCTTCAAGATATCTTTCCATATCTATGGCAAGTCAAACCAAGATCATTTTAAGTAAACCATAAGATATGTTGTGTAAGAATCTATCTAAGATATGCATGAGATCTCACAAAGTCAACTTATGAGATTTTGGAAACCTTTTTAAGATTACACATGATGCATGCCATGATGTCATGCAACATTTTCTATTTTTAGAAATATGTAAATGTTATGTTAATGTGAAATGTAAATATAGCAAATGTGATGTTTAGTTTGAAATAAAGTCTAATTATGAAATACTTAAGCTATATTTATGTTGTGCTAAAAATTAAAGTTTACAATTTGTCGTTAACAAAATTTAGCAAAGATCATAAAATATAAATAACGTTTTTAGGCGATATTTGTATTAACAGTACGGATCTTTTAAAATGGACTGATCTTTTAAAATATCCGCCCCTCTGCTCGGATCCGTTGTCAAAAAATTTTGTGGAAAACTAGAAGGGGGGGGGGGGTTAAATAGCTTTACGTCTTTTTGATTTATAAAAACTTTTCTTTAGAAAACTTTGATTCTAGCTTTATGTGAAATCAACTTACTTGCACAATTATAAACACTTATATCTAAGAAAGTATATAATGACAAATACGTAAGTAAATAAATAAAAAGATAGAGATAGAAAGATAGCACCGCGAGACAAAGGATTTATAGTGGTTCGGCTACGAATCTCCTCTTCGTCCTACTCCACTCCCCGAGCACCTAACTTGAGAGTTTTCTTCACTATGTCAACAAGCTCCCTTATGGCGGAGAAACCTTACACACCTTTGCTTACACCGTGTAACACCCCCCAAAATTTAACCATAACAGCGGAAGACTTTTTTAAAATAACAACGGAAGACTTTAATTTAACAGCGGAAGACTTTAATTTAACAGCGGAAGACTTTAATTTAACAACGGAAGATTTTAATTTAACAGCGGAAGACTTTAATTTAACAACGGAAGACTTTTGGGTGTTACTTCGAGGATCTTTTCACAATCACAAAAACAACACAAAGTGATGTTTAAAAATTTACTTTATTTCAAAATACCAAATTATTAAGATGTTCACAATTTCAACAACACATTTATTTAATATAAAAACAAGGTCTTTGTTTAAGTTCATATGTCCACTCACTCCGTGCTTCATAATTCTTCTGTTTTGTCCTGAAGATAAACATGCTAAAAGTTCAACATAAAGTTTGGAGTGATATTCTAGATTTGAAAGAAACAAGAAACACAAAAATAGTCAAACACCCCCTGCAATGTAGTGCAGATCAAACAAGTTGAAAAGAATCACAAATACCAGTTATGCATTAAGCTCCATGACACACAACGTATATGACGCCAATCATATTTAATAATATGAGCAATAGAATAAAGAAAGCCCTCAGATAAGGTCTTTGCCAGAAACCTAGTATCATCAAATAATGCGATTTGGAGTTTTCTCCCAACGACCATAACGGTGATTGTCAGCCCCAAATAGATCTATTCCAGTTATTTAACGTCACTCTCAAGTGATTAAGGTCAATGATCGAGGGTCCTTTTGGGCAATAGCTACTTAACAAGAATAATCGGTCAGCCGGTATATCGAATACAAAAAAAAGACTTGTGTTCGGTGTTTAAGCATGTATCCCCCAAACATAAAACAGTTAAAAGTGGGCTAGTGAACTACACCTCAGTAGTAAGTTTAATCGTAATCAATCAAACAAAGAAAGAAACGCTTCACACCACACCTAAAAGATAATCAAGTTCAGTTGATAGTCTAGTCCGTTTATCGCGAATACTAAGTTATTTAGTTACGAAACAAACTCGTGTTTGTTAGAATGCTTCAGTTCAAAAGCAAAAGTTATACAATAGTAATTTGTAAGTACATTGGACACGATGATTGAGGAAAGTCATCGTAATCAGTCATATGAGTAGTTTCACGATAAGAAATATAGGAGTTCGTTATATATTTGTTAGTATTCTATATACATATATATATATAGACTTACTTCCGTTCCTTAATTCCGAATACGTTCTCCATATAAGCATTGATATTATTTTATAAATAATATTACAGAAAAATTCTTCAAGTTTCCAGAATTTCAATTTTAACCCTAAAACGAATAAATTTTCACCGTTAGTCCAAAGTAACGATCGTTTCCATTATAAGTCCAAATAATATCAATATTTACATTTTCTAACTTCCAAGTATTATCTATTAACAGTAGAACTCAAGTTTTAGTTTGGGGGGGGGACAAGTTACCCCTCAGTTTAAAAGTTTTACATTTTAGTCCCCGGTTAGTGAAAAATTTGCAAAGTTAGTCGCAAATTACCAATTCAAAGTTTAACTTTGATTATTAATAAGCTCGGACATTCTAATAACTTATTAACAGCTTAATAGCTAAAAAGGAGCTTATTTTCTATGGGCCCTTAACGAGCTACTAAATAAGGCCCAATAACATTTAGGTCCAATGG
>LBNU01000911.1:322563-334783 GCA_014162995.1 Artemisia annua | reverse complement strand
GACTTGGCAAGGTTCACAACGAGCAAAGGTTTACCTTCTTGGATCACTTGGACAACTCGTATACTTAGCAAACTTCTCGTCCCATTTTCTTATTAACACTTTACGTATAACATGTATTTGGTACTTTTGAGTATGTGTAACCAACTGAACGTGCATGGCTGTTATATAGTGGGTTTATAGAAATCTTGTGAAGGTTTAGGACAAAGGAATGAGGCCAAATGAGTATGTGTTGTCTCGTTGGAAGAGGGAGGCACCAAAACTTGCCCCAATCACGAACTAGCAACAAAGGGAATGTTCACTATTTGTTTCTGACATGGTACTATGTCATTGAGTCAGATTTGAAGCCATTGGGGGGCTTGGGTGGTTGCTAGGAACATTTAGACACGTTATGGTTTTTATGTGCACACGAGTTGGTCATTTTGCTTTGGCTAGATTTAAGTTATCAAATGAGTGAGATATGGGGTGAGATTTATCATTCTCAATACTAGGCTAGGTGGTCAATCGAGTGGTACAAAGATAGGACTAGGTCGTGTGATAAAATCGAAAGAAAAGGGTGCGTTTGTGGGTGTCGCGTGGCTGGAACAAAAACAAAGAAAAGAAAAAAAATAACTAAGGGTGTGATTTGGGCTGGGCTTGTGTTTGTGTTCGGCCCAAACAGAAAAAGAAAAAGAAATGAGATAAGGGCCCGGTTGGTGTGTAGTTGGGTTCTAAGTGGCCCATTGGGTCACGTAGGCCCACTTGGCAAGTTTCACGGGTCGGGTTACGATCCAATAATATTAGTGACCAATCTCGTGAATTTTCGTAGGCTCGGGAAATATATAAATAGTATCCGGTAAATAAACGAAACGTATATTTAATAAAATATAAACGTTTAAAATATATTCGCGATAATTAGACTATCTAGGTTTGTGTGCAAGCATCGTTCCTAGGTAAATGATCATTTCACAATGTCATAGAGATTCACATAATACGTCATGCATAAAAAAAAAATTTGTCACTCGTAAAAAGGGGATATTAAATAATGAAATACCTTTATTTCCAGTTTACGTATTTACTAATCGTACGGGAATTTAGGAGAGGCTACACACCGTTTAACGACACCAAGCAAAATGTCGAGTTCTAATAAAGCTAGAACCAATCTCACAACTCTTCCCGACTTATCACAACTTCTACACACCTTATGCACACCACTACTACACTACTTCTCACAACTTCACTAATCCTACTTCATAACACTACTTGGTCTTCACTACTTTTTTTCACATCTAACACTACTAAATCTCCTAATTATAAACACACTACACCTTTACAAACAATATATACAACTACTAAACAATATCTACAATACTTCTTAAACTTGATGTTGAAGGAGTAATCTTCTCTTGCACTTTGAATGATGAGAAATTGAATCACTTAAAATAAAGACTTATAATCTTATGATCAAAGGATTTAGAAGGATGTTTAGAAAGAATTTGGACTGAAAAAATTTGTGCAAAAGGTGAGGAAAAAATCAAGGAATGAACCAGTATTTATAGGCAAAGTTTCCTGACAACAGGAGCGTGCCGGCCCCCTTAAATGGTGGCCGGCCCCTTTAAAATTAAGGGGGCCGCCCTTACAATTAAGGGGGTCGACCTCCTATAACGGCCAGGAAACTTGTCTTTTTCTAGGGAAAGTTTATTTGGTGAAAAACTAACTGATTTTGGTTAAAAATTTGAATTCATATATTTGTTATGAATTAAACATTTTCCTTTAATTACCAAAATTGTTTTTCAAAAATATATAAGTTGTTTATACAATTTTATAAACTTTCTAGTGTCTAAATAAAATTCCCTTTGATCATAAAATGTATTAGACATTTGTTTATTCATACCTTAAGTGATATTGTTGAATGAAATGGTATTTGTAACTAAATTCTTGTTTATGTAGTAATCTTTCGTTTAATATTTTTACATTTTGTGATCGTCAAAACATAGAGATATCAAAAAATATAAATAACGTTTTTATGCATTATTTATATCAACAATCTCCCCCTTTTTGATGATTACAAAGTCTAAACTCTTTAAACCAAAAATTTATATATATCCAAGTATTTAGTGAGTTTATACCATTTCTCCCCCTTTTTGTTAGCATCAAAAAAGTTATCCCGACGAGTGTAGAACTCCCCTTGAACTATACTCCCCCTCGTTTTAAGGTTATAAGAAAAATTGAGATATGGAATGCTTGCAAAAATATTTAGAACACAAGCAATATATATGATGCATGGAATAGATATAGTACAAGAGAACTAAATAGAAATGCATGAAAATGAAACACAAGAAGCATTCATTAATAGAATTATTAAAATGGATTATGTTTAAAACATAATCTTTGGTACATAAGCATACATTTATGCTTTTCTAGCAAACTACACTAAGTAATACGAAGTTTCCAATCCTGAGATTTCTTGGACTTGCTTTGGGATACAAAATGATGTGGTGATTTTATTTGGAGATGATAAGCATGGTGATTTGGTTTAGTGGTTTGACGGTGAGGGATATGGAGTGTTTGGTGGTGGTGAGTTTGGAGCGGAAGGATTTGTTTGAGTTAGCGAGGGTGTTTGTGAAGACCTAGTGAGGAGATACTCAATCCATGTGAAGTGTTCATTTAATGCAATGGTTTGTTGTTGGAGAAAAATACAATAAGGACAATTGTTGACATGTTCATTCATTTGATTTTGGTTATGAGGTTATGAGGGTGAGCTAGATGGTAGAGGATTCAAATTGCGTTGTGCAAGATGTAGGGCAAGAAGAGCACTAAGCTCATGAGCTTCTTTGAGCTCTTCAACAAACCTTTTATGTTCGGGGGAAGGTGATGATGGAGTTGTTGAGTTGTGACTAGGCATGGGATTCATGTTTTGATGAGAGTGATGGTTATGGTATTGAGATTGAGTATGTTCCTCAAAGGGTCATTTGGTAGGAATGAGTGAGATGAATGTGGAATTTTATTAGTAAGGGTGATAGTGAGGTTGTCTTGTTGAGCCAAGAGAGTGGTTTCATTTGGGTAATCATGATAGCATGATGAAGGTATGGATGAAAGAGATTCTTCGTGAGTGGAAGGTATTTTGGATGTTGCATTTGTAGAGTGAGTAACATGTGGAGTGTTAGTAATGATTTTAGGGTTGTTGTTTTGGGATGAGTTGCTTGTGTGAGAATGAGGCTTGGATGTTGGTTGATTTGGAACAACATCATTTGTGTGTTGACAAGAATCAAGTTTTCTTCTCCAAATAGTTTTGACGGAGATCTTAGCAACCCTTGAAGGATTAGATCTTGGGTAGTTAGAAGAGGACATGATGGTGTGAGTAATGATTTGTGATGAGGAGGAGTATTTATAGAGTGATGATTATGTGTTTATGGAAGGATAATAAGTGTTGGTTTTGATAGACAAATGTGTTTGTGAATTTAGGGAAATGGATAATCAAAATAGGGCGGAATAGGCTAAAAAGCAGAAAGCAACCAGGGAGCCTCGACCTACAGATGGCCGGCCCCCTTAATTGGTGGCCGGTCCCCTTAATTTTAAGGGGGCCGCCCCTTTGATTTAAGGGGGCTGCCCAGGCCTTGGTTCACAGGTTGCCTGAAACAGGTTTTTGGTAAAGTTTTTCTAGAAAGATGTTTGTTTTGGCGTTTGGTTTTGGGCAAGTCCAACTCTTTAGGCAACTAGGCAAGTATTTTTTTAGTGGAATATACATAAAATCATATATGTAGGCAAATTACCATATAATCACAATTAAGCATGCATGCAAAACCAATAAAGCAAAAAAAATTCTCTCTCCCCTTGGGGAAATCCGGCCGCCACCCTCCCCTAAATTCCGGCCATCAAAACCGCCTAATCGTCCTCTCTATCTCTCTTCTACGGGATATGCAATACGAATTTGGGCATTTTTTTATTGGAGGCCGGTTGGTAACCTATAATTCCTATATCTCTATCGGATTTCTCCTTTTATAATTATTCCGAAACCCTAACTTTTTATTCATTATCATTATCGTTTTTATTAGTGTTTTGGATCGTTGTGGGTTATTTGATCGCACCTATTATTCCTTTAATTTGATGTCGGTGTTCATTCGCTGGTATTTATATAGGGTGTGATCATTGATACGGATTTAACCCTAAACGATTGCTTTTGTAATCATTTTTAGGGTTTTATTTGGTCTGGCCGATCATCTATTGTACATGGTTATTATTATACGATTGTTATTTGGTTGTTATCGGTGATCAAAACCTACCTCTATCAGCCTTCTATCTTTTTTGGATCGAATGGTTTATTAGGGATGCTCTCTTAAATGAAACCTTAATTTTAGGGTTTCGTATTTTATGGTTTTGTTTTGCCTTGTTATTGTTGCTGCTGCGCGTTAATGTTTAGATATTGGGTTTTAAGTTGGTATGTGATATTGGATCTGGTTGTTGCGATGCATGCTTATCTATTATTGGTGGTTTATGCTTGAACGTATCTCTCATGGAGATGGGTTAATTTGTACGTGGGGTTTGAGAGGGAGAGATGTTTGTTGGATCGACCTGTTTGGAAGGATTCAGTGTTCTCTTTTTTTCTCATCAGATCGAGACTTGGTTATGATGTATGTTAGGGTTCGACTAGCCCTATGGTTATGCTTATGAGCAGTTCTATATGATGTATTATGGCTGCTGGTTTACATGGTTGCGGTGTCAATGGTTTGCATCCTGAATCTTTATGCTTTTAGCAGCCTAATGGTCTACTGAATTACGTCATGAACTGGTTTATGTTATAGATGGAAGTTAAGTTTTTGGGGGCTCTTGTTCAAAACCCCATTCACATGATCACGGATCAGTTGCACTCTCATTCATCTTGGGGTCTCGTGATTGTATTTGCTGGAAGTTAGGGTTTGGAAACCCTATTTGCATCCGTTACTGGTCATCATGCTTGGTGTTCATTATCTTGTTCCTTATGAGTTGTATTTGGTTTTGCATCTAAACATACACCGTTGGAGCAAGTTTGTGCTTGCTGCTCTATCCGTGGTTTTAGAGTCTCTCACCAACCTTTGTGTGAAATTTGTGAACTGAATCTCAAGATTGATGATCCATGAGTGGGTAAGTTGGAGGTTTCTCCATGGAAGTAGGTGCACCGCTATAGTGATTTAGAAGTCTCAAGTACATTTCTTGAGTATTATTGTAATGTTTTATTTACTTGTATCATTATTGGTAGGTTCATTTTTGTAAGTTATAAGAATGGTGTGTCATTCTTATATTATAGTCTGTAAGTGTCCTAAGGGACTGAGATGAGAGATTCACTCTCATCCGTTGTACTTCATTGATTTTTTGGTTAATATATTTTACCAGGGTGCCGGATTACTCCCCTTTACCCAAAACCAATAAAGCAAATAATCAAGTTATTCTACCTAATAATAATCATCTTAGTGTGAGGGAAACTATTAGTGGGAAACTAGTGATGGAACAAATGTGATAATGAAGTTCCTGACTTCGTTCTAGTGTGTGCCTATATGAAACAAATGTGGAGTAAAGATTGCTTCGACTCTTATGCAAACGAATTATCCTAAGAAACAATCTTTAGTCTCCTTGAATTGACTTTGCTCACTTCTAAGTGTCATATATATGTATATATTGGATTATATATATATAGATGATGAGAGTGAGACTATTATGCATGATTTGAGAGAAAAACGTTTTTATCATTATTCAACAATGAGTTTTCCTAAACGTGAGAATGATTTTGAAATGAATTGAGGTTTTCCTTGAAAGTATAACTATGCAAATAAAATATCTCAATTCCTGGTTTTGTTCAAAACAGAATCCTAGACTCAGATTTGAGAAGAGGGAAAAAAAATTGTTAAACCTCAGATGGCCGGCCCCCTTAAAGTGAGGCCCGTCCCCTTAATTTTAAGAGGGCCGCCTTTATACATTTAAGGGGTCCGCCCATCTGACACACAAAAATTTCCAGAACTTTTGAAAATTTCAGAAAGTTTTGATCATTTAGGAAAATTCAATCAATTTGTTCCATCATTCCTAATCCTAAACGTAAGTGGTTAAATAATTCACGCTAAAGGGGCTTAGCAAATATATCGGCAATGTTATCTTCCGAAGCTACCTTTTCTATTGTTATATTTCCTTTTTGCACATTATCCCTAAGGAAGTGATGACGTATTTCTATATGTTTAGTCCTAGAGTGTTGAACGAGATTTTTACTTAAATCTATAGCTCATTTGTTATCGCACATAATAGGAACATTTTCTAACCTAATGCCATAGTCTACGAGAGCTTGTTTCATCCATAGTGCTTGTTGACATGCCTTTTCGGCGCTTACGTATTCGGCTTCGGTGGTAGAAATAGCAAGAGTGGTTTGCTTCTTTGAAAACCAAGATGTTAGACAACATCCCATAAAAGTGCAAATACCACTAGTGCTCTTTCGATCCACGTAGTCTCCCGCATGATCCGAATCCGCATAGACAAGGGTTTCTATGCCGGATCCCTTAGGATACCATAATCCTAAGTGTATAGTGCCTTTAATGTATCAGAAGATACGCTTAACCGCTTCTAGGTGAGAGGTTTTGGGATCCTCTTGAAAGCGGGCACAAAGGCAAACACTAAACATGATATCGGGTCTACTTGTCGTTAAGTATAGTAAACTACCTATCATTCCTCTATACTTAGTGTTATCTGCGGACTCACCTTCTTCATCTCTTGTGAGTTTAATTTCCGTAGACATGGGTGTCTTAAGTGGCTTAGAGTCTTCTAGTCCAAATTTCTTAAGCATTTCCTTAATGTACTTAGATTCCTTAATGTACTTAGATTGATTAAAAAATATTCCATCTTCTAATTGTTGTATTTGCAATCCTAAGAAGAAGTTTAGTTCTCCCATCATACTCATCTCAAACTCATCATGCATGATTTTGGCAAATTCATCACATATTTCTTGACAAGTCGATCCAAATATAATGTCATCGACATATATTTGAACAATGATGATACTTGGGTCACTTCTTTTAGTGAAGAGAGTGTTGTCTAGCATTCCCATGGAGTAATTATGTTTAACCAAGAATGCTTTTAGTCTATCATACCAAGCCTTTGGAGCTTGTTTAAGACCATATAAAGCTTTCTTTAGTTTGTAAACATAATCAGGTTTTGCGAAGTCAATGAATCCTGGATGTTGTGCCACATATACCTCCTCATTGATAAAACCGTTGAGGAATGCACTCTTCACATCCATTTGGTATAGCTTAAAATCTAGGGCGCAGGCATAAGCTAATAGTATTCTAATGGATTCTAATCTCGCTACAGGGGCATAGGTTTCGTCATAATCAATTCCTTCTTGTTGATTATAACAATGGGCGACTAACCTAGCTTTATTCCTAGTTACTATTCCATTTTCGTCTAATTTATTCCTAAATACCCATTTGGTTCCTATTATAGTAACATTCCTAGGATTTGAGACTAATTCCCAAACATCATTTGTTTTGAATTGATTTAATTCTTCTTGCATAGCCATAATCCAACTTTCATCCTTTAAGGCTTCATTTATATTCTTAGGCTCTATTGTTGACACAAAACAAAAGAAGTTATTTTTATCTTGAGCTTGTGATCTAAGTGTTCTTTGATTTAGATTGCCTATGATGTTGTCTAGTGGGTGTGACTTGGATTCCTTAATATTCACAACCTCATTTTCTTCTAATGTTTCTATTTCGTTATCATTTCCTAAAGGCTTATTTTTACTAACCTCAATAGCTTCTTCCTCAATCACATCATCATTTAGGTGGTGGAGGAGTCTCATCAAAGGTTACATTTAAGGATTCTTCTACTTTCATAGTATGTTTATTTAAGACTATGTATGCTTTACTATTTTGTGAATATCCTAGAAAAATTCCTTCGTATGACTTAGGATCAAAATTTTTTTTTCCTAATATTCGTCTAATGGACACCCTATTAAGTATATATGTCGAGGTATCTACCGCGTGACACCAAAACTTTTGTGGGACAGATTGCTCATTTAACATAGTTCTACTCATTTCTTGTAAAGACCTATTTTTCCTTTCAACTACCCCATTTGATTGAGGAGTACGTGGTGCAGAAAAGTTGTGAGATATTCCATTTAAATCACAATATTCTCCGAATTGTACTTCGTTATGAAATTCCCTACTATGATCCGTCCTAATTGAAACTATAGAGCATCCTAACTTATTTTGTATCATTTTACTAAATATCTTAAATTTCTCAAAGGCTTCTGTTTTATCACTTAAGAACCTAGTCCACGTGTATCGTGAATAGTCATCTACTATAACCAAGGTGTAGCGGTTTCCACCATAGCTCCGCACCGCGGATGGACCGAAGAGATCCATGTGAAGTAGTTCTAAGCATCTAGTAGTGGATACTATATTTTTAGCTTTGTGACTAGCATGTGCTTGTTTTCCTATTTTACAAGCGTCACAAAAATGTTGATTATATCTTCGACTAGGCAAGTTTCTAACTAGTTCCTTAGATACCAAAGATTGTATTTGTTGCATGTTTGCATGACCTAATCGCCTATGCCACAAGGTGGAGTTTTCATCTAAAGTTGCTAAGCATATCCTATCTTCCGATTTGTCTTCTAGTTTCATAACGTATACGCCTCCTTTCCTAATTCCTCTACCTATGACTTTCTCATCCTTAATTATTACACTATTTTTATCGTTAAAGGTAACTCTACACTTATTATCACATATTTGACCTATACTAAGCAAGTTATACGTTAAATTATCTACATGTTCAACATTTTCAATAGTTAGAGAGTCTTGAGAGATCGTACCTTTGCCTATAATTTTTCCACGACGATCGCTACCAAAAATAAATTTACCTCCGTTGTATGCTTTGTATGTTGAAAATAGCTTGCGATTACCCGTCATGTGTTTTGAGCATCCGCTATCCTTTACCCACTCATCGGGCTCCAAATTAATTCCCAGACATATTTCATTTGATGCTTGAGCGACGAAACATTCTTGTTTAGCCTTTTCGTCTTCATCACTAAATCTTTTACTTTGGGTTGTTCTCCTTTTATCTTGTACTCTTTGTCGCTTTTTAATAAGTCTTTTGAATTCTTTAACAACCTTTGCATATTCTTCGTCTTCACTTTCGGAACTAGAATCATCATCATCACTTAGTTCCTTCTCGATCGTCACTTCTAAACGATCTTCTTGTTTACTCTTAACGTAACTCATGAGGTTTTCTGCATCATTACCTTCACACAAAAGATTTGAACTAGTAGCACTTGTACTCATTTCAAATAAATATTTGTCTACTATACTTTCATTTGCTACTATTTTGTATGCAAGATTTTTTTTGGCTTGACATTCCTCTTGATGAAAGTGTAAAAGACTTTTCCACATGTCGTTTGCCGTTTGACAAAAAAATATTCTTTCATACTCAACTCTTGGTAGAGCTTTGTATATAATCATTTTAGCCAAGTTATTTTGTTCTTCAAAAATAGTTTTTATTGGTTGAAAATCTCCAATTGTAATGACATGCCAAAGATCATAGTCTATTGACTTCAGATAACTTTCGAATCGATTTTTCCATTCAAGAAAACTTATATTTTCAAGAAATGGTGGTTTGAAAATAATGTTCACTTCTAAATATTTTTCTGATTCCATAGAACGATTTCAAGTTTTAAAATACAATATATATTAAAAATCTTGTTTGACGTGGCTCTTGATACCAATTGTGGAAAACTAGAAGGGGGGGTTGAATAGTTTTACGTCTTTTTTATTTATAAAAACTTTTCTTTTGAAAACTTTGATTCTAGCTTTATGTGAAATCAACTTACTTGCACAATTATAAACACTTATATCTAAGAAAGTATATAATGACAAATACGTAAGTAAATAAATAAAAAGATAGAGATAGAAAGATAGCACCGCGAAAAAGGATTTATAGTGGTTCGGCTACGAATCTCCTCTTCATCCTACTCCACTCCCCGAGCACCTAACTCGAGAGTTTTCTTCACTATGTCAACAAGCTCCCTTATGGCGGAGAAACCTTACACACCTTTGCTTACACCGTTTAACGACACTGATGCGTGAGATTGCACCTTCGCAAAAAGGTTTTACTTCTCAAGGGATCTTGAGAAGCTTGCAATCCCCACCAGGAAGTGTACTTGACCGATGTAGTATTGTGTAGTGGCAAGTACCGGGGGATTGATCGTTCTCTAGAGGAATAGTGTCGTTAGGATTGAAAAACTACTCTAATAGGTCTAAGGGTGAGGGAAGATTCTTTTTGTGTGTTTTATATTTTTATGAAAGCAAGTAAATATCTCGGGTTTGAAGGAGTGGGCGGAATTAGTTGCTAGTCAACTAACCCAAATAACTACAATTGCAAATAAAGTAAAATAAACTGAAAATAAATGTTGTGAAAACTATATGGAGAGAAGTGTGTTTACTTAGATTTCCTTACTCCCTAACTATCTTTTACCAATTGATTAGTGTGTATTAATTGCGTGGATGACGGATTGTATTCTTTAATAACGGTCGTGGGGGTGTGTACGGACTTCCCCAACTCTATAAGCTCCTACTTCACTCCTATGTCGAGCCGGCTAAGAAGCTCCTAACATTGGATCACTAGAATTCGCTCATGCATTAAATACAATCAAATAACCTTAGTACACCTTGGTTCATGTTTCTTAAGACGTTCAAGCATGTTACCAATTGGAAGTCTGCTAGTTTTCTTAAGCCTAACATCGATGAACATTCATCCAATACAATAAATAACACACCATTCAATCAATAATCAATAGTTAGGTTTCATTAGATCTAAGCAAACACAATGAAAACCTAGCCTAGCATGTTAAACAAAAGACAAGAACAAGATAGAATCAAACAAAACATAGACATACTGAATGATTAATTGATTACTTATCTTCAATGTAACATGGAAGATCTCAAGGTGAAAAACCTTGAAAAAGCTGCTAAAATTCGTCTAGGGTTTCTCCCTAAAAAGTTCCACACTACTGACTAAAAATTATGAGAATATATATAGAAAAACAGATCTGACGGCATCACGTTGTAGCCTTGACGCCGTCAGCTCGCCCTGCTTAGGGTTTCTTGATGGCCTTCTTGACGTCGTCCCCCTTTAATCTCCCAAAATCTATTCTGGCTTATCAAGACTTGACGGCGTCACATCCAAGCTTGACGCCGTCAAGGGTGCTATTCCAGCAGACTTTAGCACTTTGTCGAATTCTTCACTTTTATGCTCCAAAAACGTCCAAAATGTCTCCTTTTCTAGAATTTCTCTCCAAAGTACCTAAAATGCCAAAAGGAACGATTTAGGGCGATATTTGATCAAATTACCCTTACACTTGAGATTTGCTTGTCCTCAAGCAAATGCGGTTTTATTCTAATCAAAATACAAGTTAGGGTCATTTAACACTAATATAAAAGTAATTACAACAAATAATCGTTCCACTTTAATCATAATAAGCACGGAGATTACAGACTAGCAACTCACAAGTAGTGTTTAGATACTCACATCTCTCAGGTGTCATAGAATTATATCTCATAAATGAAAATGAACAATATCTCTCACTACCTGTCATAGCAAATAGATTACCATAGGCTTGGGAAAGGATCGAAAACCTTCTCCACTAGGCGTAAGCACCTAAGATAAACTATCAAAGAGGGCTTTACAAAAAGGGTTGTAATGAGGTGTAGGGATATGATAAACATGGATTTGTTGGACAAGGGATATTTTACTGGTGGCGAGTTAAAGATCTTGATTAATCACATGTACAATATGGCGTTGCTAAGCCAAGACTAGACTCGACTTACGCTAATTCAAAAACTAATAAAAACATAAAATAAACATAAAAAGAAACGGGATGGTAGTCCGTATGTTTTTTCTACTTTTCTTCTTCTTATTTTTTTTTTGTATTTTTCTTGATTTTTTCGATTTATTTTATTTTATTTATTTATTTATTTATTTATTTATTTTTTTCATACACTCTTGCCCTACCATCCAAAATAATACATCATAGGGGCCTCGGTTTTCCCCTTACACTTGAACTTTTACATACTTTACAAATAACTAATCTAATGACTCGAATTAAGATAATCGAAACACTTGGAGTACTTTTAAAATATTTAGCACATATGGGGGTAATAATTTTGTTCTTCCCCATTACTCCATTACACTAGTACTTTACCCATGAGTCCCAATCGTCACAAAACAATATATA
>LBNU01000911.1:239491-322491 GCA_014162995.1 Artemisia annua | reverse complement strand
CCCCCCCTTACACTTAAGATGAACATTGTCCCCAATGTTCAAATAACAAGATGTAAAAGCAAATAAAATAAAGAATGAAATCAAATACTCCCCTGATTCACTCGGTGGATAAAGTAGTAACATGGTTAGATCCTCTTCCAAGAAAATGAACGCTCAAAGCATCCCTTCCGAAATATAAATCATCTTCTTGTCCAAAATAACCTGTTAAACCTGAGAAAACAAACACGAAAACCTACATAACATCGGCGGGATAAATCTGTATAAGGATTAATGCTTGAGGAATGAATATTTTGCAGATTTCTGGAGTTTATAAGTTAGAGATTTTATAAAGCAATCTATGATTTTGGAAGAAAAACAAAACTTTCAAAAATTCCAGAAAACTGAGCCTGACGCCATCAGACTGGGGCCTGACGCCGTCAGAAGTGATCTGACAGATTTTCATGTTAAGTTTCCGGAAAATTTCTGGAAAAACTCAATTCTTAATTTCTGGAAAATCCTGCAAAATATCATTATGACTCGATACAAGCACTTGACTCAAACAATTACTAATATGTATGTCAATTTAATATTGTTATGATTCATGTTTATTTGTTCTTATAAACCGATTTAGATTTCCCTTACACTTATCTTTTGCAAAATACCTTTATATGTAGTTAAGACGAAGTTAAAAACAAAATAAAGCATTTTCACAATTTAGTTTGAAGCATGAATCAATAACAATAAAAATAAAACGTACATACGGAAGAAAATAAAATCAAACACACAAATAATTAAAAGATTGGGTTGCCTCCTAAGAAGCGCTTGTTTTTGTTCGAGTCACGAGCCTGACTCTACCCTTATTTAGCAGAAATAAGGGAGGTTTTCCCTACACTTAAGATTAAGTGCGGGTGGTAGTAGCGATACACACCATCTCAGTGGAAGTATGCCTCGTGAGGAAAGAGTGGTGGATGGATTATATACTCAAAGGGGTATGCTCCTTTCATCATAACCTTACCTAGTTCACTTTCGTCAACAGGTGAATCAAAGTTTTCTCCTAAAAAGGGATCTTCTTTTATTAACTTCGAGAGACTCCTAGTTGGGAATCCATCTTGACCTAATAAACCCGGTTTAAACCCATAATGTTTCTTATGATCAATCATGAATGGGTGATGTAAGTATGTAAGGTCATGGTTCACTCCTATATTAGCTTCCACTCCACATGGTTTAGAGTCTACTACCTTCATCGTAAAATTACCCGTACTATATGGTTTGATGGGTGGATCGGAACCTATTTCAATTCCTAAATTTTCATCCAAGGATGGAAGATTAGCTAACGGTTTTGGTTGAGGCTCCGGTTCATCAAATCTAGGAACTTCCATAGAACTAAAAGAAAGGTTATGACTACAAGTATTCAAACCTATATCCTCTAGTTGTGTTTGGTCCAAGGGTTCTACCTCTAGTGGGGTTCCTATAGTCTCTTCTACTTCTTTCGGCTAAGTTACGGGTGGTGTGTGTGCCTCAAATGATGGTAAGACTTGTGGGGTACTCAGTGGGCTTATGTTATTTACCTCATCATTCCTTGTGTCAAGATCACCTATGTCCTCATCATGGGTTTTAGTAGAATCTAACCTTAACATTTTCCTAAGTATCTCAAGTGCTTCTCTAGGCATCTCAACTTCTATGTCTGAATCATAAGGATCATCCTCAATATTTTGACTGCTATATTCAAATTGCCCAAAAGATTCATCATGTGTTTCTTGAGATTCATCGTCATCGATCATAAAACCTAGGTCTTTTTGATCAATGTGATCATGTTCGGCTAAATCATCTATCACATCAATGTCACCTGTGTGTTCATCTTGTATTATGGTAGGGCCTAACCATGACATGCACTTAAGTGGCTCAACTCTAACCATCTCAGAATCTTGGTTTGATTCTAATTTCATGTTCTTAGAAACTAGGTCATCTTGCTCATACAAATCCATCAATTTGTCGTACTTATGGGCCATGGTTAGGGAGCTTTCCTCAATATTCATCCAACGGGTCTCACTAAAAGGAATTAATCCTGATAATGATCGTCTAATAGAAATCACACATGCATAGAATTCATCAAACCCATCTAACTTTACCCCCAAATCTTCATGGATGTCAATAAGATCTCGAAAAAATTCATTGTAGGAAGCAAATCTATTGGTGAAATATAATTGTTCCTCTATTGTCAGAGATCTAAATGGAATTTCATCCGCCATAGTGACAAATGAAAAATGGTTTTACAAACAAAGGGCACAAACAAAAAGATAGACTACAAGAAAGCTAGTAAAAATAAAATAAAAATCTCACTGGATAGGAATCTAATGAGTAGACCTAATAAAATAAAAATTCAACCTAAACAATAACTATTCCCCGGCAGCGGCGACAAAAACTTTAATGCGTGAGATTGCACCCTTGCAAAAAGGTTTTACTTCTCAAGGGATCTTGAGAAGCTTGCAATCCCCACCAGGCAGTGTACCTGACTGATGTAGTATAGTGTAGTGGCAAGTACCGGGGGATTGATCGTTCTCTAGGGGAATAGTGTCGTTAGGATTGAAAAACTACTCTAATAGGTCTAAGGGTGAGGGAAGATTCTTTTTAGGTTTTTTATATTTTTATGAAAGCAAGTAAATATCTCGGGTTTGAAGGAATGGGCGGAATTAGTTGCTAGTCAACTAACCCAAATAAATACAATTGCAAATAAAGTAAAATAAACTGAAAATAAATGTTGTGAAAACTATATGGAGAGAAGTGTGTTTACTTAGATTTCCTTACTCCCTAACTATCTTTTACCGATTGATTAGTGTGTATTAATTGCGTGGATGACAAATTGTATTCTTAATAACGGTCGTGGGGGTGTGTACGGACTTCCCCAACTCTATAAGCTCCTATTTCACTCCTATGTCGAGCCGGCTAAGAAGCTCCTAACATGGGATCACTAGAATTCGCTCATGCATTAAATACAATCAAATAACCTTAGTACACCTTGGTTCATGTTTCTTAAGACGTTCAAGCATGTTACCAATTGGAAGTCTGCTAGTTTTCTTAAGCCTAACATCGATGAACATTCATCCAATACAATCAATAACACAACATTCAATCAATAATCAATAGTTAGGTTTCATTAGATCTAAGCAAACACAAAGAAAACCTAGCCTAGCATGTTAAACAAAAGACAAGAACAAGATAGAATCAAACAACACATAGACATATTGAATGATTAATTGATTACTTATCTTCAATATAACATGGAAGATCTCAAGGTGAAAAACCTTGAAAAAGCTGCTAAAATTCGTCTAGGGTTTCTCCCTAAAAAGTTCCACACTACTGACTAAAAATTATGAGAATATATATAGAAAAACAGATCTGACGGCGTCACGTTTTAGCCTTGACGCCGTCAGCTCGCCGTGCGTAGGATTTCTTGATGGCCTTCTTGACGTTGTCCCCCTTTAATCTCCCAAAATCCATTCTGGCTTATCAAGACTTGACGGCGTCACATCCAAGCTTGACGGCCGTCAAGGGTACTATTCCAGCAGACTTTAGCACTTTGTCGAATTTTTCACTTTTATGCTCCAAAAACGTCCAAAATGCTTCCTTTTCCAGAATTTCTCTCCAAAGTACCTAAAATGCCAAAAGGAACGATTTAGGGCGATATTTGATCAAATAAATACGATTTAGGGCTTAAATGACTCCCGAAAAGCGGTACACTTTTCGCCTCATCAGACACCAAGCAAAATGTCAAGTTCTAATAATAGCAGAACCAATCTCACAACTCTTCACGACTTATCACAACTTCTACACATCTTATGCACACCACTACTATACTACTTCTCACAACTTAACTAATCCTACTTCACAACACTACTTGTTCTTCACTACTTCTTTTCACAACTAACACTACTAAATCTCCTAATTATAAACACACTACACATTTACAAACAATATATACAACTACTAAACAATATCTACAATACTTCTTAAACTTGATGTTGAAGGAGTATTCTTCTCTTGCACTTTGAATGATGAGGAATTGAATCACTTGAAACAAAGACTTATAATCTTATGATCAAAGGATTTTGAAGGATGTTTAGAAAGGATTTGGACTGAAAAAATTCGTGCAAAAGGTGAGGAAAAAATCCAGGAATGAACCAGTATTTATAGGCAAAGTTTCCTGGCAACAGGAGCGTGCCGGCCCCCTTAAATGGTGGCTGGCCCCCTTAAAATTAAGGGGGCCAACCTTACAATTAAGGGGGGCGCCCTCCTGTAACGGCCAGGAAACTTGTCTTTTTCTGGAGAAAGTTTATTTGGTGAAATACTAACTGATTTTGGTTAAAAATTTGAATTCAAATATTTGTTATGAATTAAACATTTTCCTTTAATTACCAAAAATATTTTTCAAAAATATATAAGTCGTTTATACAATTTTATAAACTTTCTAGTGTCTAAATAAAAATCCCTTTGATCATAAAATGTATTAGACATTTGTTTATTCATACCTTAAGTGATATTGTTAAATGAAATGATATTTCTAACTAAATACTTGTTTACGTAGTAATCTTTAGTTTAATGTTTTTACATTTTATGATCATCAAAACATAGAGATATCGAAAAATATAAATAACGTTTTTATGCATTATTTATATCAACAAATTTGACTTTTTGTCATTTTTTATTTTGAATTTTTCCCATTCTCCCATACCCTCTCCCTATTAACCATTAGACATTTACTTTTTCAAAAATCCTCATGCTCAAAGCATTATGTAAAACTATTCTCCAATTTTCCCTTATTAACCCATGTGTCCACCACATTAGACATGCACCTCAAATTCTCATCTCCTTAACCCAATACTTCACTTATACCACTGCATTCGCTCAAACGATGGATACTTAATCTGAAAATTCAATCCCTAACCTTAGAAGTACCAATACTAGAATGAGTATCAATGATTATCAACCCATAAATGTTGAGTCGTCCAACAACAAAAAATCACTGTCACAAGAAAACAGTGCTACCAAACCTCCCAGAATGAGGTCTTACTCAAAATCTCCATCGAGATCATCCTTATGGTTTCACCATCTTCCCGATCCTCTACTTCAACCAATGCTAGATGCACATGAGTCATCATGACAATGTTTTCAAAACACAAAAATGGCCCATGAGTAACTTCGAGCTTTCAAGGAGGACACATGCATTATGCTCACGAGCATCCACAACCATGTTGTTAACCTTAACGCCTTTGCTCGTCACAACAAACCTTGAACTTTATTTTCTTTTCGATATAGTTGTATGAAACTTAAGTATTATCTTTAACTATTAAACTTGGATTGTACTATTGGCTCTTTGTTTATATATGCTTGCTTATGTTTTATGGTTCTGTTCATATGTTTGATGGTTATGTTCACATTTTGGTTATGCTTGCTTTCCGCTAACTTTGTTTTGTAGCACGTCACCATAGCTCAATTTCTTTGGATGCTTTCATCAAGGGGAAGCATGGACCAAGTGGGGGATTTTTTAAATGGATTTTTCGCTTCACTACAAACACTCTTTTTTGTTTCGACAAGAAAAAGGGTTTAAAATCATCTCTAAACACTTATTTACTTCACTTTTACACAAATATGAGTTTATATTTTTGTCATCATAAAAAAGGGAGAGATTGGTTAATAAAAATAATTGCATAAAAATGTTATTTTTATTTAGCGATTTCTCTACGTTTTATTAATGACAAATATAAAAAGTATTAAGTAAAAGTCCAAGTAAACAAGTTTTAGACTTAGGTTTTTCTTTGATAATCACTTAAGGTATTTACCCAAAACAAATTCTTTAAAACTTGCATAATTATCAAAGAAAGTTTTATCATACACATTGAATGAAACTCTTGCTTCATTTATTAAACCTTGCTTATTTTAATAAAGTTTCAAAAAAGTTTTATTTGTTTTCTTAGAAAAAAATTACTTTCATTTAAATAAAAACTTTTAATCCACATTTGACTAGCTAGTTATCAATCTTCTCCTTTGAGAAGTAATTCAAATGTAATCTTGCATGGATAAGAGGATTAACCATTTTAGCAATAATCCAAGACCAATAAGAATCAAAATTGGTTTTGCATGAAAAATATAAACTAGCTATTTTTAGATGCTAAGTTCTTAGTAATTAAGGTAAACATCTTACCACTTTGCCCCAGCTATTTTCTAATGCATCATTAGAGAGGAAATATTTCAAACAAAACATAAATGACCATTCAAAAACGGGCATAAAAATGGCTTACACATATTCGACGGATCTTTGGAAAGCTACATATATTTAGGTTTCGAGTTCAGCTTCTTATTTACCTATTTAAGCAAGCCTTTTGAATAAAATTTTCCCACCCCTTGCAAACAATCTCTGGAAAATCTCATCTCTTTCATTCACACATTTCTTAGATCATTATCTTATTTTATATTCATCTAAGTGATCCATCATTTTAGCAAGGGAAGAACACTAGAAAAATTTCTAGTCTTTTGAGTTGTAGTTTTTAGTTTTGTATTTGCAATCTTGTTGTTCTCATATTTCACCACTATATTTCAAAGTTCATAAAAACCATCAAAAACACCAAATATAGAGAGTGAGGTTATTGTTTTGGTGCCCAAAACAAATAGAGAGAAAGGTTAGTTCAACTTAGATTAGGACTCAATATTTATCTTTCTATCGGTAAAGTATAAGCGACACTGTGTCGATTATCCGCTAAGAAGGGAGCTTATTGACATAGTGTACTAACTCTCAAATCTGAAACTTGGGAAGTTGAGTAGGATGAGAAAGGAGCTTCGCGGTCGAAACACTATTAATCATTGTGACTTGGTTTGATATTTCTTTTTTTCATTTATGTAAGACGTAATTGATTAAATTATTATGTGATTACATATGTCATATATATACCCTACTACTTGTGTGCGAGCTTAAACTCTACTAATACAAATCTAACTCAAATACTAATACAAATCTAATACAAATAAGTCTACCAACAGCCGCCTGCAGTTGGAACAGAAAGAGATGGGATGTTCAAACTGTCTCGAAACTCAGCAAACAAATAAAGCGGTCCATGTTGAAGAACTTGTAGATTCAATAATGAATGTGCTTTAGGACATTAAAATTCTCACAATGATTCTTGAATGGAAAATACCACCAAAATATGAAAATATACTGAACTTGACACATTTTGTAGTTATGTGTAGTGATCTTTTTTTCCTTTTAATAAAGTAATAAACTTTCGACCGTCTACTATTCTATGTACCTTGCGACTAACGACCGTTTACTATTTTCATATTTAGTCCTTTATACTAACAGTATTTGCATCGTTAGTCCTTTATACTAACGACTGTTAGTCCATTAAAGGAGATTCGAAATTAGAAAGTTTATTTATTTATTTTTTTTCCATTTTCGTCCGCTTTTATCCGTTTTCGTCCGATTTTTCACGTTTTTGTCCGCACTTACGTGTTTTCGTCAGTTTTTTACGTTTTCATACGTTTTTATCCGCCTTCCTACGTTTTTATCCGTTTTTGTCCGCTTTAAAATATTTTCGTCCGTTTTTCTCACGTTTTCGTCTATTTTTACATGTTTTCGTCCGTTTTTTCACGTTTTCACACGTTTTTATCTGTTTTTGTCCATTTTACACGTTTTCTTCCGTTTTTCACATGTTTCATACGTTTTTATCAGTTTTCGTTTATTTTTATGCGTTTTCATCCATTTTCCTCATGTTTTTATCCGCTTCTTCCGTTGTTTTCATATGTTTTTATCCGTTTTCATACACTTTTATTCATTTTCATCTATTATTCTACTTTTGCTTCTATTTTCCGTATGTTTTTATCCGTTTTCATCAATTTTTATACATGTAATATGTATGAAAACGAATAAAATGTATGAAAATGTGTAAAAACGTATGAAAACTGTAACAATTCATATTTCCATGTTACTATTCAGGTGTGTAAGAACGTGTGAAAACATTAAAAAAACTGATGAAAACTTGTAAAAATAGACGAAAACGGATAAAAACGTGAGAAAAATTGATGAAAATGTTTAAAAATGGATAAAAGCGTAGGAAAGTGGATAAAAACAAATGAAAACGTGAAAAAAACGGACGAAAACGTGTTAGTGCGGACGAAAACGGACGAAAACGTAAGAAAAACGGGCAAAAACGAAAGAAAATCGGACGAAAACAGAAAAAAAACTTTCTAATTTCGAATTTCCGTTAAAGGACTAACGGTCGTTAGTATAAAGGACTAAAGGTGCAAATATTGTTAGTATAAAGGACTAAATGTGAAAATAGTAAACGGTCGTTAGTCACCAGGTACACAGAATAGTAGACGGTCGAAAGTTTATTACTTTATTAGAGAAAAAAAAGTCACTACACAGAACTACAAAAGGTGTCAATTCAGTGCATTTTGGTGGTATTTCCCCAATCATGAAGAAGTTGATAATAGAGTTAACAACATAAAGTTTATTGGTGTGTATATGGTAGGGGGAGGGGAAGTATCGTTTATCATTATAAAGTATAAACAAAGGTTTGGTAGGATATTAAGGTGTGGGGTAAGGAAGAGTTCGACTTATAGTTGTCGAATTTGGGAGATAAAATAGTCGAGCTTTAGCCAACTGAAGATGGTAACAAAGAAAAAACAAAAAAGGTAGAGACAGTCAAGCTTTAATCGACTTTGGATGGAGATTGACCGAGCTTTAATCGATTTTAGATGTAAATAAAGTAAAGAAAACGTGAAAAAAATTGGTTTCTATAAAAGAATCAAATAAGTGAGTAAATATAGTCAAATGTATAACTCTTCATGTTGACCATATGCACCAAACTGAATATTTAACAA
This sequence comes from Artemisia annua, assembly GCA_014162995.1. Taxonomy (NCBI): domain Eukaryota; kingdom Viridiplantae; phylum Streptophyta; class Magnoliopsida; order Asterales; family Asteraceae; genus Artemisia; species Artemisia annua. The sequence goes on along the minus strand of LBNU01000911.1, from coordinate 313,638 downwards.
GCCGACCCGCTATATCATTATGCTAATTATAAACCTTCATGCCAAACAACATTCGACAACTTACTTGCAATGAATATCTAGTCAACTATTTAAAAAAATAATAAAATATCTAGTCAACGTGATAGATCCGACGGCAATATGTGTCACAATGGTGATGGATATATACAACGGTGATGAATAACATATTCTACCGGAATGCAAACAGACCAAGCAAAATACCTTTTTATTTCGAAGTTACGGCAACAACATATTTCGCATCAAACGGACACTTTTTTTCTTTCTTTTTCATGGCTCTACTAGCATATAAAAAAGCAAAGATATATCTTATAAATTGTGTGATCAATTGGGTTACAATAAACTATATTTATAGGCTAACATACGTAAACATAATAAAGATAAATATAAACCCTATACATATATTATTGTTAATATTCCCCGTAGGTTGAGTGACAGGCCGTGGCTTCCGAACGGACAAGCTAGCACGGATTTTATAACCACTTCTTTTTCTTCTTTTCTTCTCTTCCTTGTTCTTGGGGCGTATGTTGTGCGGATCAGCGTTATTGATTATTGAACTTTGGCAACAAGATTAAAATATTTTTTTTTTCTCGTTTATTTTATTTTGTGTGTGTGTGTATGAAAACTAACAGAAATTTTACATACATTATCATTGAGAGTCTAACTACAGTTCATAGATCCTATCATGGAGAGTCTAGCATCTATAATGGTGATGGGTTTACTTTAAGATATAGGAGGAGCCGGCCTCACCATCGCATATGAAACACTGTCTAATTTCCAATAAACTAACCAACTGGGCTCGAATCACTAACTACTAACTCGCCATTCAAAAAAAAAAAAAAAAAAAAAAATCGAATAAACTGGAAACCATACTAACGTACTATATAGAGTCATTTTAAACTATTTTTAGTCCATAATTTAAATAAGTAACTCATTATGATTGTCTTAACGAAACTTCAACCTATTTTGATCATTAAGTGTGAAGGTTCTTGTAATACTTGTTAAAAATATTAAGCGTTCAACTTTATTTTTCTGGTAAAAACTATGAATTTTCTAAAAACAATTAATGTCCATTAAAACCCATATTTGAAGTTTAGAGAGATCCTGCTGTTTCAGCTGATCATTTGAACATATATGTGCCAAAAAAGAGTTAAACCGTTTATATATCATGAAACTTCTTCATGAAAGCTAGAGATTAAGAGACTTGGTACAAGAAAGTAATACCGTACTATATATATATTGTTGCAGAATATAACGTCAATACCATAGAAACCCATAGTAATTGATGACCATATCTTAGGTCAACAAGAGAGCAAATTTCAAAAGATCCAAGTGTTATTAGTTTTAACAGAATTCTCATATAATTAACTCTAGCTAGTCTCGTATAACTCCGCCTCTTGCGGTAGTATCAGAATCCACCCCTAGTCGAAGCTCAAGGTCCACTTCGGTTGACGATGATGACGATGAAGATATTTTGTTTGACCTGATGCAAGAATCACTTGTAGACGATGACTCAGTGCACAAAGAGAGTTTTAGGGATGGTTTCTCGATATTGACACTATCATCTTTCAGTATGTGGCTTCCGAGACTACTCGATTCCGTGGTCCATGGCATCATAGGCACATCGTCACCCTTTTCATCGCCGCAGGATTGATCTTTTGCAGGATCCATCGAGGTCATACCAATTGTGGTTTGCATCATAACTAGGGTTTCTTGGACTGATTCTTGTAACCTGGCCCTATCTTTTCTGTGGACATTCATGTGGCCACCCAGAGCTTGTGCATTTGAAAATCCCCGTTTGCAGAAAGTACATGTATATGACCTACTTTCTTGTCCAAAATCGTCATTGCTGGTGCATACCATGTCTTGCGAATGTCCTGTACTTTTAGGGTTATTTATTTCCATACCAAAGTTATGTGTGTATGAGAGAGAGCGAGACTGTGAGAGAAGGGTTTGAATTGTTGAAAGCTGAGAACGATATGTATGTATCTCTCTTTTAGGGGTTTCTATTCTTTCTTTTCTTGATGAAAAGAAGTGGACTTTCTTATAAACAAATGGCTGAGACATAGTGGTTATAGATGTCTGCGATTAGGGCACTTGCATGCGCAAGATTTCATCATCATTTTAATGTCTTTTTATAAATGAGTTAAGATCATTTGAGGACAANCTTTATAAATTGATAGCACACTAAATTCCTTTATAAAATGGCTCAAAAGGCGAAAAGCCATTACTCAAATCCACGAGATCAATATATCTTTTTTATATAATAAAACAAAACCCAAGTGGGGACTTTTTCATTTTGAAAAACTCAACCTTCCCTTATTAAGTAATATTTTAATTATTATTTAATTATAATTTTTGATTATTAAAGATAATCATTTAAAAAGTTTAATCCTATCGTTAGTTGCATCTTATCTATATCTTTTGTGTTTATCTTCTAATTATGTAGTATATCGACAAAACAAATTATTTGTTTTTTAATAAATAAAAATATATCATTCAAAAAAATTTTAAAAAAAAAAAAAACCCGCGCGTGCGCGGGTATTATAACTAGTTTACGTCTATAATAAAATGACAAAATGACGAGGTAAATTAATCTATTTCTACGATATAATACGAACATGATTTTGCTCGAACTTAAAAATCTTGAAATTGAGCAATATTTTATACTTATAATACCTTTTTAAAACTTTAATTTTCCACTTAAAATTTCAAAAACTGTTGCTTAAAAAAACATAGCAAGTTTTTAAATACTTTATTTAATGTTGCCTTAATTTTTTTCAAAAAAGTTCCGCTGTACAATTTGTTCAATATAATTAGGTGACATTTTTTTTTTTTGCCCCTCCTATTGGTATATATGAGAAAGAAAGACAAAAATGATTTGGGAGGCAAGTTTTTTTTTGTTTTTTGTTTTTTCTTTCTTTTCTTTTTCCTACACAAGCTCTATGCGGATGAAATCTTTCAAAACATACAAATCGAATATTTCTTTAAATACTTAGTGGTGCTTCAAAAAAATAGATATTGTTATTGATTGAACATCAAGACCTAACTTTGAGTGTAAAAAACTTGAGTTAAGAAGATTTTTAGAGGTGGTGATGGTGTTGTTGTGGTTGCCGGCACCAAGAAAGGGAGGAGAGGAGGAGGGTTTTCAAAATTAGTGTATGTGAAGACTGTGGGAGTCATAGTGTATTGGAAGGGATATAATGATTAGTATGGAAAAAAAAGGTTCTTAAGAAAATGACAATCTAAGCACAAAATGACCCGACTAGCATGAAAAAAACTTAACACAAGTTTAGTCAAAGACGTTATAAAAACTCTACGGTTGCTAACCAGAGCTTGACAGTTGTCACATGTCATGCCGGAATAATAGGACATTTGGTTTAATGGTTACAAACTCGGATTTAACGAGATTAATTGTAGTTTTCCCACGAATGGCGCCACTGATCGTACAAATAAAGTTACTACCAGGCCTGGCGATAATGATCGAAGGATTAAGGGTTGTGTGATGGCTTACAAAGCTTGAAGTAACCTGTGACAACACAAATTAAACACTATGTTAAGTGATCTATAGGGGTTGGACCCTACGAATCACCTTCGGTGTGAGAGTAAGTATATGTTATTATGGTATAATTGAGTAAAGTAGGTGTTAAGAGCGTGATCAAACCTCTGTGACCTGCCAAGCGATTTATAGATGGTGAAAACAGGCTTAGGCAGGCCTCTGTATGATATCTGGAGATCATGGGGGTGTCCAATAAATTTATGTGATGATTGGGTTAGTGTACCACAATCCATATTTTGGTGGGGAAGTCTTGATAGGGAGGAGATCGTGGGTTTTGACATTGTCCAGGACTACCTTCGTATTGCTGTCTTCGAAGGAAACACCTCAAAAGGTATTAAGGTCTCAATTCGCAGCTTCCCATATGGGTAATCATTGTGTGAGAATGATTTACAGATAAGACTTTCAAAGGATATCCCAAGTCTTTCAGAGTGTAGTATCTGAGTATGCTCGAAGGGGAGTATCACACCCTGCTAAAGCGGAAATACGAGGTGCAACAACTCAAGTCTCAAAACATAAGAATATAGGTAACACCATACATGATCTGATTAAAAGAAATACTCCAAATTACAACATTGTATTGATACATGTTTCAAAATAATGACGTAAATAGTTTAAAACATATGTTTCACAAAAGATAAGACAATTATTTTTGAGGCACATCACAAATGAAAGCACTCATGCATCTGCTTTCCTAAAGTTCCACCTAATGATGATCACCTTGACAGCTTGATAAAAATAGGTCAACTATGAAATAGTTGATGAGTACACAAGATTATCATAACAGAACATTTTAGAAAAAGTTAACAATGTAAAAGTATAACAACCCACAAAATCTCATCACTATCATTCAAACTATAAATACCTATAGCAGGTATTTCACAGGTAAATTTTTGCTTTCTATGTGCATTCACTACTTGCATGACTCTCTAGACCTGCTCACGTATCCACACAAGCCAAAGATCTCTACATTAACACCCTGTAAACTCCTGGTATGTCAAGCATAAGATCACAACAACACCACAATAAGTAATCTATCAATCTAACACACTAATCTCATCACAAAACCCTAATTAAGTCCTAATTAGGTCTATTTGTTTACAAAACCTTAATTGCTTATCTAAACTAGTTTGAAAGTGTTCAAGGCTTATGTATGAGTTATCTTAGGAACAATAGGATATCTTAGCACCCTTAGACCCTAGTACAATCTCTTAGAGCTTAGGTACAAGTCTCTTAAGCACAAAACCATAACTAGGTTATAACTTCCCGGAAACTAGGTTAAACCTTCCCAAATCTCTACCATAAGCTACCACCACTTAGTATAAGCTTCTTAGGACTTAATCCTAGTCACTAAACCCTAAGCTAGACCCTAATCTCTCACTAAGCAAAATTAGGTCACAACTAAACGTAACTTAACCCTAATCCTAAAATTAAGTACCCTAAGCACCTCAAACACCTCAAGCACCTAGCCTAGCGCATTAGTCACTCTTAGCACACACCCTAGCACCTCCCTAGATAGCACACAAGTAGGTGCATCACCTACTTGTCACCACCTCTAGGCTGCGGCTTCACCATCACAACACAAACCCTACGCTGCCTTATAGCCACCATGAGTCACCACCATAGCCTCCAAGGGTCACCACTAGCTTGTCTTAGTCAGCCCTCCCCCTCCTCGACACCACACCACCCCGTTTGACACCTAAACCCTTCGCGACCCTATATAAACCCTCGTACCCCTTCCATACCAAATCACACCTCTTCACTTCTTTTCACCTCACATGTTCTGTAGTTAGTAGTAGTCCTAAGTCCCTTGTAGCCTTAGAAGTCGAGTAGGGTAAGCCTGGAGGCCTTGTCGAGTCCTTTTTCCATCGAGAAACCCTAAAACCCTAGTTTTCCCAATGTTAAGCCCTAGCTGGTCAAGTAAGCCTTATATAATCGTTTTAATAGTTATATTACAGCACTAGGATAGTATTAGGATGCCTTATAACCCTTGCCTATGCCTTGATCACTAGAACTAGCTCGTTTTCGTTTTAAAACCCTAATATGAGTCGAATTGCTATTTTTATGCTATAAGCCCTTACCATAATCTATAAGCTAGTTTAGGCTACTTAGATAACCTAATATTAGTTAACCATAAGCTAGGAAACCTTTTTGTTTTATAAAAATAGAGTTTGCATGGAATTAGGACTAGTTTTGCAAAGTTTTCCATGCATAGGGATATATATGGTAACTTTCTAAAAATATTAAGTCTAAGGACTATTTTTGACATTTATTAGAAGTTATAAGTACAATGACCCTTTTTGCAAAGTTATATAACCTTAGGATAAAAAGTAAAATAGTTATAAACTTATAAGGACTAGTTTTGCAAAATTTATAAAGTTAAGGGTATAAATGGTAAATTTTGAAAACTTATAAGTCCAAGGGTTATTTATGCCATTTTACTAAAATATATAAGTATAGGGACTAATTGTGTCAAGTCTAGATAGTTAGTAATATAATAAGTCTAGGGAAGATTTTGTAAATTAGAAGGGTGTTGATATAAATAATGCATAAAAATGTTATTTATATTTTTCGATATCTCTATGTTTTGACGATCACAAAATGTAAAAACATTAAACGCTAGATTACTACGTAAACAAGTATTTAGTTACAAATATCATTTCATCCAACTAAATCACTTAAGGTATGAATAAACAAATGTCTAATACATTTTATGATCAAAGGGATTTTTATTTAGACATTAGAAAGTTTATAAAATAATAAAAACATCTTATATATTTTTGAAAACTATTTTTGGTAATTATAGGAAAATGTTTAATTCAAATAAATATATGAATTCAAATTTTTTGCCAAAATCAGTTAGTTTTTCACCAAATAAACTTTTCCCAGAAAAAACAAAAGAATATGGCCGTTACAGGAGGGTGGCCCCCTTAATTGTAAGGGCGGCCCCCTTAATTTTAAGGGTGCCGGCACGCTCCTGTTGTCAGATTCTTTTGCCTATAAATACAGGTTCAATCCTGCATTTTTCCTCACCTTTTGCACGAATTTTTTCAGTCCAAATCCTTTATAAACATCCTTCTAGATCCTTTGATCATAAGATTATAAGTCTTTGTTTCAAGTGATTCAATTCCTCATCATTCAAAGTGCAAGAGAAGAATACTCCTTCAACATCAAGTTAAAGAAGTATTGTAGATATTGTTTAGTAGTTGTATATACATTGATTGTAAAGGTGTAGTGTGGTTATAATTAGAAGTTTTAGTAGTGATAGTTGCGAAGAGAAGTAGTGAAGAATAAGTAGTGTTGTGAAGTAGGATTAGTAAGTTGTGTAGTAGTTGTGGTGTGCATAAGTTGTGTAGGAGTTGTGATAAGTCGTGAAGAGTTGTGAGATTGGTTCTAGCTAGCATTAGGACTCGACATTTTGCTTAGTGTCGTTAAACGGTGTAAGCAAAGGTGTGTAAGGTTTCTCCGCCATAAGGGAGCTTGTTGACATAGTGAAGAAAAATCTCGAGTTAGGTGCTCGGGGAGTGGAGTAGGACGAAGAGGAGATTCGTAGCCGAACCACTATATATAAATCATTTGTCTCGTGGTGCTATCTTTCTATCTCTATCTTTTTATTTACTTACTTACGTATTTGTCATTATATACTCTTGTAGATATAGTAGTTTATAATTGTGCAAGCAAGTTGATGTCACATAAAGCTAGAATCGAATTTCTCGAAACCAAAGTTTTTATAAATTAAAAAGGCGTAAAACTATTCAACCCCCCTTTTAGTTTTTCACAATTGGTATCTAGAGCCACGTCAAACAAGATTTTGAAAATATATTGTATTTTAAAACTTGAAATCGATCTGTGGAATCGGAAAAATATTTAGAAGGGAAAATTACTTTCAAACCACAATTTCTTGAAAATATAAGTTTTCTTGAATGGAAAAATCGATTCGAAAGTTATGTGAAATCAATAGACTATGATCTTTGGCATGTCATTTCAATTGGTGATTTTCAACCAATAAAAACTATTTTTGAAGAACAAAATAACTTGGCAAAAATGATTATATACAAAGCTCTACCAAGAGTTGAGTATGAAAGAATATTTTTTTGTCAAACGGCAAACGACATGTGGAAAAGTCTTTTAAACTTTCATCAAGAAGAATGTTAAGCCAAAGAAAATCTTGCGTATAAAATAGTAGCAAATGAAAGTATAGTAGACAAATATTTAGTTGAAATGAGTACAAGTGCTACTAGTTCAAATCTTTTGTGTGAATGTAATGATGCCGAAAACCTCATGATTTATGATGAGAGTAAACAAGAAGGTTGCTCAGAGATGACCATCGAGAAGTAACTAAGTGACGATGACGATTCTAATTCCGAAAGTGAAGACGAAGAATATGCAAAGGTTGTTAAAGAATTCAAAAGACTTATTAAAAAGCGACAAAAAGCACAAGATAAAAGGAGAACAACCCGAAGGAAAAGATTTGATGATGAAGACAAAAAGACTAAACAAGAATGTTTCGTCGCTCAAGCATCTAATGAAATATGTCTAGGTATTAATTTGGAGCCCGATGAGTGGGTAAAGGATAGCGGATGCTCAAGACACATGAAGGGGAATCGCAAGCTATTTTTTACATACAAAGCATACAACGGAGATAACGTTATTTTTTGTAGCGATCGTCGTGGAAAAATCATAGGCAAAGGTACGATCTCTCAAGAGTCTCTAACTATTGAAAATGTTGAACATGTAGATAATTTAACATATAACTTGCTTAGTATAGGTCAAATATGTGTTAATAAGTGTAGGGTTACCTTTCCCGATAAGAATAGTGTAATTATTAAGGATGAGAAAGTCATAGGTAGAGGAATTAGGAAATGAGGCGTATACGTTATGAAACTAGGAAATAAATCGGAAGATAGGATATGCCTAACGAATGTGCATAGATTACCGAGAGTTGAATAAACTCACTATAAAGAACCGATATCCTCTACCCAGAATCGACGATTTGTTTGATCAATTACAAGGATCGAGTGTATACTCGAAGATTGATCTAAGATCGGGATACCACCAACTGAGAGTTCGGGAAGAAGATATTCCCAAGACAGCATTCAGAACACGTTATGGACACTATGAATTTCAGGTAATGCCATTTGGTCTAACGAACGCACCCGCAGTGTTTATGGATCTAATGAACCGAGTGTGCAAGCCATATTTGGACAAATTCGTAATTGTGTTCATAGATGACATTCTGATCTACTCTCGTAGCAAAGAGGAACATGCCAATCATTTGAGAACAATCCTAGAGTTACTTAGAAAAGAGAAGCTGTACGCAAAATTCTCAAAATGTGACTTTTGGATTTCCACAGTACAATTTTTGGGACACGTGATCAATAGTCAAGGCATTCACGTGGATCCTGCAAAAATTGAGGCAGTTAAAGATTGGTCACCACCCACAACTCCCACAGAAGTACGTCAATTTTTAGGTCTTGCAGGTTACTACCGGAGATTTATAGAAGGTTTCTCTAAAATCTCAAAACCCTTGACCAAGTTGACTCAAAAGAACGAGAAGTATGTTTGGGGACAAGAAGCAGAATCAGCCTTTCAGTTACTAAAACAAAAGCTTTGTGAAGCTCCAATACTAGCATTACCCGAAGGAAGCAAAGATTTTGTAATATATTGTGATGCTTCGTACCATGGTTTAGGCGCTGTTTTGATGCAACGAGATAAGGTAATAGCTTATGCCTCACGCCAACTAAAGAAACATGAGGAAAACTACACAACTCATGATCTAGAACTAGGAGCAATAGTATTCGCTCTTAAGTTGTGGAGACACTATCTATACGGCACTAAGTGTACCGTATTTACAGATCACAAAAGTCTTCAACACATCCTAGATCAAAAGGAGTTAAACATGAGACAACGCCGATGGTTAGAATTACTTAGCGATTACGATTGTGAGATCCGTTATCACCCAGGAAAGGCTAATGTAGTAGCAGACGCATTAAGCCGGAAGGAAAGACTAAAACCTCTCAGGGTTAAATCGTTAGGTATGACAATTGTTTCACCCCTCCCAGCACAAATCATTACCGCCCAGAGTGAAGCTCTTAAAAGAGAAAACCGACCAATGGAAAAGATTTTTGGTATGCCGGAAAACGAAAATGGTTTTGTGAAAAGATCAAATGGAATGCTTTGTTTCAAGGAAAGAAGCTGGATTCCTCTATTTGGAAGTATTCGTGATCTCATCATGCATGAGTCTCACAAGTCAAAATACTCCATTCACCCAGGTTCCGACAAGATGTACCAAGATCTTAAGAAACTATATTGGTGGCCGAACATGAAGGCTGACATCGCTGAATACGTCAGAAAATGTCTAACATGTTCAAGAGTAAAAGCAGAATACCAGAAACCCTCCGGATTACTTACTCAACCCGAACTCCCCATGTGGAAATGGGAACGTATTACAATGGACTTCATCACCAAACTTCCCAAAACCTCAACTGGTTACGATACGATATGGGTTATCGTAGATCGTCTTACTAAATCAGCTCATTTCCTACCGATCAAAGAAACTGATGAGATGAACACACTTGCTCAGATATATCTGAAAGAAATTGTGTCTCGACATGGAGTGCCGATTTCTATAATATCAGATCGTGACAGTCGTTTCACGTCTCATTTTTGGAAATCATTGCAAAAAGCTTTAGGAACAAAGCTGGATATGAGTACAGCATATCACCCACAAACTGATGGTCAAAGTGAAAGGACTATACAAACCTTAGAAGATATGTTACGCGCTTGTGTCATAGACTTCGGAAAAGGTTGGGATAAACACTTACCATTAGCTGAATTCTCTTACAACAACAGTTATCATACCAGTATTAAGGCAGCACCGTTTGAGGCACTTTATGGTAGAAAGTGTAGATCGCCTATTTGCTGGGCAGAAGTAGGAGAAATACAACTCACTGGACCAGATCTAGTTCATGAGACAACCGAGAAAATCATCAAAATCAAACAACGTTTACAAGCCGCTAGAGACCGACAGAAAAGTTACGCTGACCTGAAAAGGAAACCCATGGACTTTCAAATCGGAGATAAGGTTATGTTAAAAGTATCACCTTGGAAAGGAATGATACGATTCGGGAAAAGGGGAAAGTTAAACCCAAGATACATCGGTCCATTCAAAATCCTAGAAAGGATTGGACCCATGGCATATAAACTTGAACTACCCGAGGAACTTAGCCGAATTCACAACACTTTTCATGTGTCAAACCTTAAGAAATGCTTATCCGACGAATCTCTCATTATTCCATTGAAAGAGTTACAACTTGATGACAAACTCGTTTTTACCGAGGAACCGGTAGAAATCATGGATAGAGAAGTCAAACAACTCAAGCAAAACCGTATTCCTATCATAAAAGTTCGTTGGGACTCTAAAAGAGGACCGGAGTACACATGGGAACGCGAGGACCAAATTCGCACCAAATATCCACACCTCTTTTCATAGACACCTCTGGCAACCTTCTTAAACAGAATTCCGGGACGGAATTCACTGTAAGGTGTATGTACTGTAGCCTCTCGTAATTTTCCCCAACGGTTAGTAAATACTTACAAGTTATTACGTTATTTAAATACCCACTTTTACGTATGACAAAATTTTTTTTTTATATATGACTTATTATATAAATCACAACGGTATATTGTGATTTAACGTTTGCTTAGAAACGATGCTTGCACACCAACCTAGATAGTCTAAATTATCGCGAATATATTTTTAAACGTTTATATTTATTAATATACGTTTCGTTTAAATACCGTACAATATTTATATGTTTCCCGAGCCTACGAAATTTCTCGAGACTACCCACTAATATTATTGGACCGTAACCCGACCCGTAAAAATTACTAAACGGGCCTACGTGACCCATTGGGCCACTTAAAACCCAACAGCAAATCAAACGGACCCTTAATATAACTTTTTCTTTCTTTCTTGCTGGGCCGAGACCAAACCAAAGCCCAAAGGGCTTTGAGCCCAAACGCCACCCTTTAATTTTTCTTTCTTTTCTTTGTTTGCCTCGACACCCCTACAAACGCACCCTATTTCTTGCAAATTCAACTCACAACCTAGCTATATTTTTACATAGTTTGATTCACGACCTAGCAAACATCTAAGAATGACAAACCTCACATATTATCTCGTTCGTTTGCTACCTTAAAAATGACCAAAGTAAATTGCATAACTCGTTTGCACCAAGAACCCAAAACGTGTCTAAATGTTTCTACAAACCTCCCATGCTTCCCAATGATCTCCAAGCTGACTCAAATGCACAGTGGAATGTCAGAAATGAACAGAGATTGCATGCAACATTCCATTTGTTTGTTAGCTTTCGATTGGGCAAGGATTGAGGTGCCACCACATGAACTTGAGCCAACGCATGAGTCTTGTGACTCTTGTACTTATCACCACATTCCAAACTCCCTATATAATCGTTCCCATGCAAACTAAACGAACACACACACTCAAAACATACCAAAGATAGTATTTACGTGAAGATTACAAGCCAAGTTTAGGACGAGAAGATTGCCTAGCGTACGAACCAAAGAAGTGATCCAAGGAGGAACTACGTAGCTCGTTTTGAACCTTGCTAAGCCGTGAACCACTCTACATTCAATCCTAGTACCAACTCGAACCATATATAAAGATTTCACCACCTTTTTAAGGGTGTAGTAAGTCACTCGACAACTTTGCTTTTGTTTTTCTTTTCGTTATTTATAATTTTTACACGTTCACTTTACCTTTTCTATTCGTTATATATAAACGTAATGTATACAATTTACTCAACACACTAATTGTTTAACACGTTAACAAACGGGATACATAAACATTCGAAACCAAAACTAACGTTTAACTATTTATTTCGACACGTTTAGTAGGTCACTTGACCCATTCGTGTCACTTTTAAACACTTGGAATATTTTCTTACTTGGTCTCGAATATGATTTTGACCAAACACTTTGGCCTCGTTATTTGATTTATAAACACACGACCCATGCTTTTTATGATTCGAACCCATTGTTGGCTTGGTAAACAATCACAAGACACTTTTTATTCGAACTAATAAACTCATATGAATCGTTTTCCATGCCCCTTTTGTCTCGACCAAAACAGATTTTTATAAAACTTTATAAGTTAAACGTGGGCTTATCTAAAGCCCAATAAGCTTTTGTGATATACTGGGCCTAGGAGCCCAACTCTAATGATTTTACACTTATAAAATGAGCCCAAGACCAGGCCCAAACCTTTTGAAAGCCCATTGGATCGAAAGCTCTTATTGGGCTTTGTATTTGATTCGTTAAGGCCCAATAAAGAAAATAAGTGATTTTTAATAAAATAAGCTGTTGGAATAAGCTATTCTAAGTACCCTGAGCTTATTTAGAAAATAAAAATGTTAAACTTTTAATTTGGTAATTTTTGGACTAAATTTGCAAATTTTATAAACGTAGGGACTAAAAGTGTAAAATTTGGAAACTTATGGTGTAAACTGTCAAAACTGATTTTATGAGTCCTAAACTGTTAAAAATGAAACTTAGAGGTGAATTGTGTAAATAATAATACTTTTGGACCTAAATTGTAAATATTATATATTTTGGACTAACGGTGCAAAATATATATCGTTAAGGTTAAAAATATAAATTGATGAAAACTTAAAGGACTAAACTGAAATAATATTTCTTTTATATACTTATTAAGTTTTATATAAATATTGTGATATTGAATATAAAACTTGACGATTAAAACATATATACGTTATATATATTAATTCGTCGTAAAACGATATATTTATTTTTCTTTTAACGATATGCCTATATTGTTTCCGTTGTAATAACTATATTAATCATCAAACATTTTACTTACAAGTTATAGGAATATATAACTTTGTTTTTGAACTTTAGGCATTTAAACATACACGAGATTCGTTTATAACTAAATACTTAACATTCGCGATAAAACCAGATTTAGACTATCAACTGAAACTTGCATTATATTTTAGGTTGTGTGTGAAGCCGTTGCAAACATCGTTGAGTTACGAAACAACAACTACTACTAAGGTGAGTTCATAGCCCACTCTTTAACTATTTTCCCGTGGGAGGGATACATGCTTAAAACTCGAACACAAGTCTTTTATACCGGGTATTGAAATACCGTCAGGCCAATGTTATTTGCTTAAGTTACTATTGTCAGAAGTCCCTCGATCATGAACCTTAATCACTTGAAGGGTGAACGTAAATAATTGTGGATAGTACTATTAGTGATTGACAATCCTCGTTTGGTTGTTGGAGAAAACACCAGGCGCACTTTATTGTTCTTGTAAATAGGTTATTGACAAATACCTATCTTGGGGGCTTATTATTACCATCATAATTTGCATTTATGATTGGCTGTCAATCGTTGAGTTTCATGAGCTTAAGGCAATAACAGGAACATTGATTTTTACTTATTGATTGCATATGATTATAATGCATTCTTAACTTGTGATTCAAACTCTTAAACTTAAACCTATGGATATCACTCAACTTTATGTTGACTTTAGCATGTTTATCTCAGGTAACTAAACAAGATGGATCCGGATAGCACGGAGTGGGCAATAGCATGGCATGGATTATAATAAACTACTTACTTTCTTTCAGAATAAAAACATGTTCTTAAACTTATAAACATGTCTTGTATTTCAGATAATTGGTATTTTAAATAAATCAAACTTTTATATATCATTTTGTGTCGTCTATTATAATTGTGACAAAGATCCTTGAAGTAATACCCCGAAAGTCTTCCGCTGTCATTGTTAAGTCTTCCGCTGTTATTGACAACTTTTGGGGGTGTTACAACTGGCCTCACTTTAGTGGGGCCGGCCATCTGAGACTTGAATTTTTTTTCTTTCTTCTCAAATCTGAGTCTAGAATTCTGTTTTGCACAAAATCAGGAATTGAGATATTTTATTTGCATATTATACTTTCAAGGAAAACCTCAATTCATTTCAAAATCATTCTCACGTTTAGGAAAACTCATTGTTGAATAATGATAAAAACGTTTTTCTCTCAAATCATGCATAATAGTCTCACTCTCATTATCTATATGTATATAATCCAATATATACTTATATATGACACTTAGAAGTGAGCAAAGTCAATTCAAGGAGACTAAAGATTGTTTCTTAGGATAATTTGTTTTTCATAGGAGTCTAAGCAATCTTTACTCCACATTTGTTTCATATAGGCACACACTAGAAAGAAGTCAAGAACTTCATTATCACATTTGTTCCATCACTAGTTTCCCACTAATTGTTGCCCTCACACTAAGATGATTGTTATTAGGTAGAATAACGTGCTTATTTGCTTTGTTGGTTTTGCATGCATGCTTAATTGTGATTATATGGTAAATTAGCCTACATATATACTTTTCATGTATATTCCACTAAGAAAATACTTGCCTAGTTGCCTAAAGAGTTGGACTTGCCCAAAACCAAACCCCAAAACAAACATCTTTCTAGAAAAACTTTACCAAAAACCTGTTTCAGGCAACCTGTGAACCAAGGCCTGGGCGGCCCCCTTAAATCAAAGGGGCAGCCCCCTTAAAATTAAGGGGACCGGCTACCAATTAAGGGGGCCGGCCATCTGTAGGTCGAGGATCCCTGTTTGCTTTCTGCTTTTTAGCCCATTCCACCCTATTTTGATTCTCTATTTCCCTAAATTCACAAACACATTTTGTCTTTCAAAATCAACACATATTATCCTTCCATAAAAACAAAATCATCACACTATAAATACCTCTCATCATCACAAATCATTACTCACACCATCATGTCCTCTCCCAACTACCCAAGATTCAAGCCTTCAAGGGTTGCTAAGATCTCCGTCAAACTCATTTGGAGGAGAAAACTTGACTCTTGTCAACACACTAATGATGTTGTTCCAAATCAACCAACATCCAAACCTCATTCTCACACAAGCAACTCATCCCAAAACAACAACCCTAACATCATTGTTAACACTCCACATGTTACCCACTCTACAAATACAACATCCAAAATACCATCAACTCATGAAGAATCCCTTTCATCCATACCTTCATCAAGTTTTTATGACTACCCAAATGATACCACTCTCTTGGCTCAACAAGACAACCTCACTATCACCCTAACTAACAAAATTTCACAATCATCTCACTCATTCCTACCTAATGATCCTTTTGAGGAACATACTAATCTCAAAACAATAACCATCACTCTCATCAAAACATGAATCCCATGCCTAATCACAACTCAATAACTCCATCATCACCATCCACCGAACATAAAGGTTTGTTGAAGAGCTCAAAGAAGCTCATGAGCTTAGTGCTCTTCTTGCCTTACATCTTGCTCAACGCAATTTGGATCCTCCTCCATCTAGCTCACCCTCATCACCTCATAACCAAGATCAAATGAAGAAACATGTCAACAATTGTCCTTGTTGCATCTTTCTTCAACAACAAACCATTGCATTGAATGAACACTTCACATGGATTGAGTATCTTCTCACTAGGTCTTCTCCATCACCCTCACTAACTCAAACAAATCCTTCCGCTCCAAACTCACCACCACCAAACACTCCACACCCATCACCATCAAATCACTAAACCAAATCACCATGCTTCCCAATAAAATCACAAAAACTTTTGTACCCCAAGCAAGTCCAAGAGATCTCAAGTTGGCAACCTAGTATTTTCTAGTGTAGTTTGCTAGAAAAGCATAAATGTATGCTTATGTAACAAAGATTATGTTTTTAACTTAATCTATTTTAGTAATTCCACTAATAAATGCCTCTTATGTTTTATTTCCATGAATTTTTATTTAGTTCTCTTGTAGTATATTTATTACATGCGTCATATATATATTGCTTGTGCTCTAAATATTTTTGCAAGCATTCTGTATCTCGATTTCTCTTATGACCTTAAAACGAGGGGGAGTATACATCAAGGGGAGTTCTACACTCGTCGGGTTAACCTTTTTGATGCTAACAAAAAGGGGGAGAAATGGTATAAACTCACTAAATACTTGGATATATATTAATTTTTGGTTTAATGAGTTTAGATTTTGTAATCATCAAAAAGGGGGAGATTGTTGATATAAATAATGCAAAAAAACGTTATTTATATTTTTTGATGTCTCTATGTTTTGACGATCACAAAATGTAAAAACATTAAACGATAGATTACTACGTAAACAAGTATTTAGTTACAAATATCATTTCATCCAACTAAATCACTTAAGGTATGAATAAACAAATGTCTAATACATTTTATGATCAAAGGGATTTTTATTTAGACACTAGAAAGTTTATAAAATAATAAAAACATCTTATATATTTTTGAAAAACATTTTTGGTAATTATAGGAAAATGTTTAATTCATAATAAATATATGAATTCAAATTTTTTACCAAAATCAGTTAGTTTTTCACCAAATAAACTTTCTCCAAAAAAAACAAAAGAATCTGGCCGTTACAGGAGGGCGGCCCCTTAATTGTAAGGGCGCCCCCCTTAATTTTAAGGCGGCAGGCACGCTCCTGTTGTCAGATTCTTTTGCCTATAAATACAGGTTCAATCATGCATTTTTTCCTCACCTTTTGCACGAATTTTTTCAGTCCAAATCCTTTCTAAATCCTTTGATCATAAGATTATAAGTATTTGTTTCAAGTGATTCAATTCCTCATCATTCAAAGTGCAAGAGAAGAATACTCTTTCAACATCAAGTTAAAGAAGTATCATAGATATTGTTTAGTAGCTGTATATACATTGATTGTAAAGGTGTAGTGTGGTTATAATTAGGAGTTTTAGTAGTGATAGTTGTGAAGAGAAGTAGTGAAGAATAAGTAGTGTTGTGAAGTAGGATTAGTGAAGTTGTGTAGTAGTTATGGTGTGCATAAGTTGTGTAGGAGTTGTGATAAGTCGTGAAGAGTTGTGAGATTGGTTCTAGCTAGCATTAGGACTCGAAATTTTGCTTAGTGTCGTTAAACGGTGTAGGCAAAGGTGTGTAAGGTTTCTTCGCCATAAGGGAGCTTGTTGCAATAGTGAAGAAAACTCTCGAGTTAGGTGCTCGGGGAGTGGAGTAGGACGAAGAGGAGATTCGTAGCCGAACCACTATAAATCCTTTGTCTCGCGGTGCTATCTTTCTATCTCTATCTTTTTATTTACTTACTTACGTATTTGTCATTATATACTCTTGTAGATATAGTAGTTTATAATTGTGCAAGCAAGTTGATATTACATAAAGCTAGAATCGAAGTTTTCGAAACCAAAAATTTTATAAATTAAAAAGGCGTAAAACTATTCAACCCCCCTTCTAGTTTTCCACAAAGGGTATAAAGTGAAAGTATTTCCTATAAAACTAAAAAGTATCTTTTACTTAACAAACATATCACAATAAAAGTAGGGAGCTTCATGTGAGGGGTTTCATTTGGGTATTCGTTTTGACGAGTTTGCTGGGTTTACGATTTAAAGTGCCATGGCTCCTCAAACGTTTACTACATGACCTCTAGATTATGATGGCCCGGACGGTCTTATGTTATATCTATAACTTAAATACTTAGCAACGTAACACAATACTAGGGAACTTCAAGCGAGGATTATATACTTCTAAATTATGATGGCCCAAACGGCATTATGTTTAATAACATAATACAATACTAGGGAGCTTCATGTGAGGAGTATGTAATTCTGGATTGTGATGGCCTGAACGGTGTTATGTTATATCTAATACACTAAAAACCTAAGAATGATTACTTAAGAAACTTAAACAAGATAACTAAAGGACGTACATCCACACCTACAATACCACCAGGATAAGTGAGTAATGCAGTCTAGTCTCCGAGTCACTTTTTACATCAATCAGATTTCCCTAAGCCTAGGTGAGTTTCGTAGCCTCACACCTTTTTAACTTTTCACTCTAAATGCTTTACAAACCCTGTGAGGGGGATACATGCTTTAAATAGAATACAAGTCTTTTTATTTGGTTGTTGCACGAGTAAACTATCTGCCACCACTACATAACCAAATTCATGAATCTAATCACTTGCGAGTGAACGCGAATATAATTGATAGATCAATTGGAGTTTGAAAACTCCCGTTGGTACTAACTCTCTCTGGAGGGTACCAATAAGTATTATATTTGAACCTTCTGAAGGGTTAGCTTTGGTAAGTTATCCTTCCCGTCCCCTCATGGTTTGTTCTGCAGACCCCATGACCCAGACTGTTAACGTGTGGTTCATGAGCTTAGTGCAATAACCCACTCTTGATAGTTGTACATGCATTGCAATTATCACAAACAATGCATTTTCCTTGAAGGGTATAAGAACTAAACCCTGTGGAACTTTTATTCACTATCACTTAAACCTATGACTCTCACTCAACACCTAGTGTTGACTTTTTAAGCATGTTATTCCAGGTATACTACTATTACGGAGCTATGGCAGGAGGAGGCACTGAACTCGGAGGACTTTCAAACTGGTTATCATTCAAACACAACATTTCACATAGACTTTAGGACCTCATCAATAGTAAAAGTATACCCTTTTACTGTAAAAACTATGATATTTTAATGAATTATAAATCATTTTTTAAAAATGTCTCTTTTCGAGTCGTTTTTTGTTACTGTAACTGTGATTTCATGAAGTAATACCCCAACCCTAAATCCGCTGCGAACCATGAAAATAGGGGTGTTACAGATTGGTATCAGAGCCTCAGTTGTAGAGAACAAGGTCAAAACCTAAACTACAACTACTTTTCCTAAGCCCGAGAAAGTCCTCAGTGCCCCTGCCACCCTCCGTAACAATATGTGCTAAGGTTAGTAGAGTAATTAACTGCTTAATTGCTAAATGATTTACAATATTTCTACCATTATATAGTTATGTCTACTTCCCTCTATTCTACCCCCGTCTCATCTAGTTTACATCCGGAGAATGATCTTTTGATGGAGGCCCAAGTGTTGAGGAACGGGCCATCATGTTTCTAGAGGCCCAAGACCGTGTGACAAAAGGGGCCTCACTTAAATGGGCATAAGTTGGGCTACGGAGCTCCGTTTCAGACCCATGACCAGTCGATTCGAAGCTTGGAGCGAGGAACACGTTGTGGTAAACTGACTTCGTCGGTTTACGGAACTTTCGAGCCCCGAAACACTTTATTTTATGAGTTATTTGCATTTTAGTGTTTTTTCGGTTTTTATTTGTATTTTGTTTTTGCAATAACTTTCGGCCCTTTTGTCTTCTAGGGTCCGTTTCAGTTTCCTATCTCTATTTAAGAGTTGCTTTGTAATGTGTAATGATCAGTTCAATAAAATACCAAAAGTCTATTTTTGGCAACGTTTTGCTAAGAATTTCCCTTTAATCGGCATTCGTGTGAATCAACGATTATTGGTAGGATCGTTCCTGGTATTCTTGTGAATCAACAGGTCCGATTTGTGTTATCTTATTTTAGTACTACATCATCTTTCCTCTCCGAATGTACTGGATTATTCCCATAAACCTCTTTTCCCCGATTCCTTAGAAGACTTTAGGAATAATATAGTTGCACCATCACCTTTAGGTTATACACCTTTTCTAGATAATCTACACTTAAAACACACAAGAGATTTTTATGCAAACACACCACCTATTCCTTCACCAACCCCTATATCTTTTCCCTCTGTTCTACCTTCACCAACATTTGACCCTCAAGGATACTTTGTTTCTGGAGGATCAATGTTACCTAGGAGTCCTACTTATCCTTTATCACATTTACCTAGTAGTAGACCTAGCGTATTTAGGAAACCACCCTATACCTTAGTGCCTCCCTATATCCCCACAAATCTTCCTACCTCATGTTGGAAATTTGAGGTTGGAGGAGATTCCCATAGGACACCTTTAGAACAACGGGAAGATTAGGTTGAGGATATCTTAAGTAGTTTAGATGAACTTACTATAGACCTTATAGAAAAGATAGAAGAAAACCATCATAATAGACAAGTAGAAAACCAACCGGATTTTAGTGAATTTAGGGATAAGCTTAGGTAAACCCGCACTCAAATCTCTAAAATACAAAAGAAACAAATGAAACATAGTAATAAGATTTCCTTTGCCCGTTTTAGGATTACTGCAAAAAATAATCGACGATAATCAGGATTGTCATCAATTAGATATAGGAAGTCCTTTCGACTTTAACACTTAAGACCTAGAAAGGTTAGGAAGAAACTATAACTAGTATACCATAGTTGCCCTATAAGTTTTAGGTTAGAATTTCACCTTAGGATATGTACTATAAATAATGGTACTAGTTAGGAATGAAATATGTAAGATAGGATGCTTATAATATAAGATAAGTTGTGATACTAGTTATAAACCCCTCAAGGATAGAAATCTTATTTCCCGACCATCCCTTATTAGGATACTTTAGGAAACTCCGAACCTTAGAGAACTTAGGAAACATAACAAGTTAGGTACTTGTTATAATCGACTCGAGGTCTTAGTATACCCTATAAGTAATACTACTGAAAATGTGTTACTTACAACCCTTAGGAATTTAGGCAGTTCCGACACCTTAAGCCAAAAACCCAACACCTCATGAGATAGAAAAATATTCCTTAGGAATATTGTTTTTGAACTTTAGGCATTATAAGGGTAAACCTACGACATTGCCTTTAGGCGACTAGTAAGTGTTGATAAAGTGGGATCCGACAAATAAAATCCACTCCCTATACCTACATTTCCCCACAAAAACTCTTTCCCCTTCCTACCCGGCAATCTACCTAGAACCCCTATTTTTCCTAACCACATATGGCATAAACAGTGATACTTATTAAACTTTTAGTTATGACAAGCTATTTATGATCCTATGCGGTTATTCCTTGTTGTTTCATGACATTTCATGTCATGCATTACAACCCTCTTCGTGTTTTAAACCCTAAAAACCCTTAAATCACTTCCTCTAATGATGAGAATCTTTATTCTACATCAGAACGATATGAATTCATTCTGAATTCAGTGAACTACCCTTCCTCCGTCTTTAATTCCCGACTTTCCAAAATCTCTTAGTTTTCCCTAGTTAGAGAATCTTCCCTTAACTATTTTTGTATGCAAGTATATGACAGTCATATACACGCATATTTCCATCCTTTCCTCTTTACTTCCTTAGATTACTATGATTCCCGAAATAGTTTCCCCTATTAGTAAATCCCGTATTATACTTTCTACGATTTCCATACTCGAGGTTAGAAATAATTTTAGGATATCTCCAGAAATCGTAGGCTTAGGTATAGAATACTTTGAATCTCTAAGGAAATAATTGAGGAAATAGAAAATAAGAAAGATTTTGAGGTTAGAAACCGAACTAGGGAAGAATCTAACCTAATAGACGAAAGAAAGACATTCTTATAAAGATAGGATTTAGCCTAAGATAAGAACTTTACTTAATATCAAGGACATTAGAATTAGTCATAGATTAGATCTGAGAAACCTTTAGATGCAAATTAGGAAACTTAAGAATAACAAAGGATTAGATAGTAAACTACCGACTTAGAACCTTAAGCCTTTAGCAACTAGTCTAGTGACGGGATAGGAATGCTAGTCAAATTCTCACCTTATAAGAAAAATTCTTTTTGAGGTTATAGTTCACCTACACCTAGTCTCATAATTGACTAACCCCGTATTAAGATTTCCCACATATCTTTGAGGATTTAGAAATTCTTAGGAATAATACACCATTAGGATAACCTAGGTTTAGAATTTAAGGTTACTAGTAGAAATAAGACATTTGAGGATTTTAGTTTTCCTATATTTACTTTCTTGGGATTTGACGTTTCTTAGGTTACACATTAAGAATTCTACTTAGAGGATACTATGTATGTTACCTTAACCGGTTTCAAGTACCTAGGACGTAAAATAGACAACTTAGGTCAAAAGACTAAACACGAAACTTTACCTAGGAATAGTGATACTCTTGGTAAACCCCTAGATAATAAATCACCTAGCCCTTCTCCTATTATAGGATCTTCTTCACTAGTTAAGACCAATACATCACCCTTAGAACTTTAGGACTAGCTATGAAAACTAGAAGAACCTTAGGGGGTAAAACAAACTTTGAAGGAATCAAGTAAATCTTGTCCTTAGTAGGATACCGACCTTTCAAGTATCCTATACTCTTACTCTTCCGTTTAATCCTATTCTCCCATATATTCCTACTTTTCCTTCTTTGCTATAAAATCCATCCTTCCACTTCCTCTCATCCTTTTGATCCCTCGCCATTTTTCACTCTATATTTCCTACTCTAAACTCTCTCCCTACCTCATCCTACAATGTTCTAAGAGTTAGAACTTGTATTTCTCGACATATCACAAGATTATATTAGTTAGATCTTGTAAGAATATCTATGTCGAACCTTAATCCTCATTATGTTTGACTATGATATTATACTATCTCGCCTTGCAAAAGTTGCAAGAATAAGATCATTGACGTCCGTCACTCTAGCCATAACATGGGAGGCTACCAGGTGACTAGTTGCTAAACAGGGAGACTGTAGAACTGGTCACCATGGCTAGAACTTGTCTTCACCATGGCTAGAACTTGTCTCCACCATGACTAGAACTTGTCTCTAAAACATACCCGTACCACATTTCCTTAAGTGTGGTAAACTCTCTCCATTTTCCGCCGATACTACTTAAGGATGATTTATGATGATTATCCTATTAAAATGAACTAGGACGCTCTTTCCTTTTAATGAGAAAGTTATAAATCAAATGTATCATAAATTTATAAGCTCTTACTTATAAGAATTGGGACGCCTTTACTTGTGAGTAATGAGATATAAATAAATGAGTCTAAGTATCTGGCACATGTACAAACATTTCCTACTCCGTTTGTGCAATTCCTTTCTTTCTTTATCACCTCTCCTTCCTCGAATCGTCAACTCGTTTATCTTTTACCCCCACATTCGACTAAATCTCGGGACGAGATTGTCACACCCTGAATTTACCTGTTAAATGGCAGCGGAATTGAATTCCCGGGTGTAACGATCATGGCATCTCATACAAGGTTACATTGAACGACCTAAAGTGTTGTTTTGTAAATACGTTTGATCATTTTATTAGAAACATAAAAGTTTACAACATAGGTCCCAAGTGGTTTTACACATTTATTGAAAATAAAAACGACAAGATCAAACGGTTCATAAGTGCATTGAAGTAAACAATGAGACGCGTCGACTCCTCGACTTCATGATGGTCCATATGCAATGTCACATTGTTGTTATCTTAGTAACTGGAAAAATTACATTCTAAAATCTGGTCAACAATAAGTTGGGAAAAATCTATAGGGTTTATGAAAATGAATGTGTACGTATAACCATAAGTAATAAGGAATGACGAACTGTCACATATTGTAAAATTTCTACATTTTATCCTTAAGTTCATGCCCGAAGCTAGACTTGTAGGTTAATTGACCCTCAAACAGAGTGCTTTGCTAGACACTTCTAAGTTGATTCTATATTGAAATGCATTCCGTTTGAATTGTTGGTAACACACGGATAGTAGGCGTCCACCTCTCAATAGATCCTATCCAACACTCCTCGCTTAAATACATTTAACGGTTCATGCTTAATAGGGGACTTAAAACATTGGCAATGTAGTGACTTAAGTAATGTATATGGATTTGATTACTTTAGGCTCGTATTGAAATAATGGTGCAATTGTATTTTTCTCCTCATGGGATTGAAAACAATTAAAAATGTAGACGGGGACTATGAAAACTACCACCTCAAGGAATGGACAATAGGTAATGTATGAACTGAATAAAATGAGGTGCAACTCCTAGCCGCAACCTAAAATGAATGCATGTAATCTAATTTAGATTATGAAATGGGTTCATGTATGCACTTGCACTTATAATCTATACCACTCGTTTTGTATTCAAAATATGTATTGTTGTCGAAAATATAATTTATATCTTCGTATAAGGTCATAATGAATATTACATGTTCATATAGTCTAATAATGTTATACAATAGTTATATAGTGAATAATAGTGAAATATAGGTTTTAGACGTAAAGTATAACACTTAGTAATTTTTGAAATACGGTTAAAAATGGCTTCGGAAAACTAGTTGTAAATCAGTGAATATTGAGAGTTAGGAAATAAAATTGGTATTTTTGGAAAGCTTAGCACCAAGCCTAAATATGTTCAGGAGTGAAGTTTTGCTCAAAGTGTCTAGATTTTATGATAAATGGTCGAAAAGTATGGTGTTTTTAGGCTAAAACTGCCATTTCTGGGCAGTTTTTATGAATGTTTGGATAGCTGTAGATTACTCATTTTAAGTCCAAATGACAAACGGCTTTTTGATTTGAAAACTAGGCCAGGTGCTCTAACTTTTGTTCCTTGGAGTCCAAAACTCCAGAACTGAGTCAATTGACGGGAAAATAGCTCTCAACATGGGTGTTTCTGAGTAAAGTGCTGGTGGTCTTTTAGTGAAAACAATAACTTTCGTAAAATCATAACTAATTCGTTATAAGGCCGTTTCTCAAGTTCTTTATATCACCGAAAAGGTAAAAAGGTATACTACCATATTTTTAATAGTTTGGTAAGTTTTGAAAAGGTCTAAGGCTCGCTTTTGGCCAAATAAATTCGTACATCAGCACACTATTTTCCGGAAATTATATAAAGGGCTAGTATAATTTTGTTTTTGGCATATCTCCCTCGTTATAAGTCCGTTTTTAGCGATTCAAAAGGCCATAGTTTCGTCTAAGAATGTATTTTCTATTTCTTGGGTCCAAAATTAACCAAAACTCACTGAGTTTACCCAATTTTGAAAATAAGGACAGTAGGTTTATATATGGTTCCAAAAATGATTTTTCCTAGTAAGTACTTGTCCAAATCCACTACTAGCAACATCAATTCATCCCTTAATCTACCATACACCTTCTTAGGGTGTCATGGGTTCCCTAACATCATCACTTCAACCATTTCTCCAAGGGTTCATAAGAAATCCATTTTACACATAAAAATGATAGAAACTTAGGTTTTGTGGTATAGACTATTCATGCTTGTACACAAACAATAAAAGTACATAAACCATGTAAGAAATTTTGTTAGAACTTGTGAAAATAAAGTGATGAACTTACTTAGATGATTTGGAACTTTTTAAGAAGAAAACCTAAACAATCTATAGGTTTATATTTCAAAACCTTGTAATAGATTACTACTAATGTTTGTAAAAACACTTGTTCTTGAAAAATTTGATGGTCTTGCTCTTGTTCTTGATGATGTTGGCTGATCACCTCAAGGAAAAATGGAGAAAAAATACTTTTCTTCTCTCTAAAATGAAATATCTTTGCATGTATGTGTTATTTGGTGAATTTAGAATCATTTATATGTTAATTGTGGTGATAACAAGTGTCTTAGACACTATAAAAATCAGCCACATTAAAGAGGTGGGAGTTTATGTGTATATTTTATACATTATTTGTTTTACGGGGTACCGTTTAGTGTATAGTTTTGTAGTTTTAGCGTTATCAGGTACCGGGTTAATTAAAAACAAAATATAACGTGACTAACCGGGATATAATAAAGTTGTAAAAATTATAAAAATATAATTTTTGTAAACATTGGATATTTTGATAGATATTGCTTTGTTGGTACAATTCTTGTTGTATAAATGTACAAGTAAATGTTTAATATTTGGTAACCTCCAAAATATAAAATAAATATAGTTTAATAAACTTAATGGAATTGTGACTAATATATAAAAATATTAGTGCTCTTAGTGGAATAGGTTTGGTACATTGATTAAAAACTATAATCATATGTTTATATTTATTTAAAGAAAATAAATATACGTAACTTGAAATTATAAATCCTACGAGTGGAATAGAATGCAAATGATGTTATGATGAAATGTAGACTAGCCTTAGTCTATGAAATGCACTATGGTTGAAATCACATGAAAACTGTGACTTAACCTACCCGGTTTCGTCAAATGAATATTCGTAATCCTAGTTTACGTGAAATAATGAATGGTAAATGATGAATGGTAAAATTGAAGAATTGAAATCTGTGAATAGTAAATTGTTTAGACTTGTAAAAAAAAGGACCTGAAATTATGAATTGTGACAGTTGCCCACCCAAAAAGGAACTTCGTCCCGAAGTTCAGCTGATGTTGGTTTCTGAAGTAGACTTGGTGAAAAGATGTGAGTAATTGAGTCGCATTTGGTCTTCCCGTTCCCAAGTAAACTCGGGACTTCTTCGTGAATTCTAGCGAACATTCACGATAGGAATTCGACTTTGTTTCAACTGTTTGACCTTGCGGCCCATGATTTGTTGGTTCTTCCACAAAGTTAGGCTAATCATTGAGTTGAATTTCTTCTAATGGAATGGAATGAAATACGCTACGAGTGATTCATATGGAAGGCACTTCTCGAGGTTTGAAATATGAGATGGGTTATCTATATGTTGTTGAATTCTGGTGGAAACTCAAGTCTGTATGTCAGCTGGTCGATCTTAAATAGAATCTTAAATGGTCCAATATACTTAAGGTTAAATCTCTCGTGTTACCAAAATTGCATCATGCCTCTCCAAGGCAAGGTTTTCAACATAGTTCGTTTTTCCCGCTCGAATCTAGATGGTTTGCTATTCAAGGATACCCAATCTGAATGATGTACATCACATAGTGCACAGATAGTTCTCTTCAATGGTTTGCCGATCTGAGGAAGGTAGAGAATGTGTATCCGATTGGAAAGAGAATATCTTAAAGGAATTGCTAGAAGTTTGAGGAGGTTCGTCTATCCTTTCATCGTTTTCTTATGTCATGGAATATTGCTCGTAGATGGAAAGTCTCTCCTAGAGAAATCAATGGAAAAATCCAACTTAAGGGCTGAATGAGTGACAAGCGGCGTACGTATCCAAGGAGGATTTGTCGAAAGGGATGTTCATGAAAATTTTTATTTGTTTACAAAGTTTTTTTTTGAATGAAGGTTGTTATTAGTAATTCTTGAAAATGTGACTATTTCCTTCATGGCATAATCCTTCCTGAATTATACATAGGTGATCAGGCTATGTATACTTGAGGACAAATGATGCGATGCTTGATTTAGTCAAATAGCGTTACTTTCCTCAAAAGTTTTAGATGGTGTTCAACTTGTTATTTTGAAAAATGGTATGCCAGGTAATTCTTTTCAGGGTAGTATGAAAATTGTTTCGTGTAATGGTAGTAATCGCTTGATAACAATAATAGAAAAATCAATTTATTGGGTGGTGACAAAATAGCTTGGAATAAAATTTGTTAAATGGTTCATTGGATACGTGGGAGAATCTTAAAGAATGGTAATAGTCTACTAATCCGTCAAGAATTAAATCGGCCTAACCCCTGTTAAGACAATGGTACCTATAATGTTGCGAAACAATTGAAAATTGAACAATTGGAATAGAAAATGGAATAAACGAAGGTTATGATTATCGCGGAGATAACAAAAGATAGATATTAATTGGATGGAAAAGTACTTATTACAACCAGATTATGTCAACTTACTAACGGAAAATACAAAAGAAAGATACAATCCTAGAGGGCTTGAACTACGGTTTATATAATAAAACAGGAACTCCTTCTATTTAAGCATTGCTATCATCCTTGATGTTATCCGTAAGGTGTTATCTAATACATGGCAAGTGGGAATGGAAAAAGGAAATGAAAATGGTGGTACTGAAAAGGCAAGGGCAGTCTCCCGAATCTCAAAGGTCTCAGTGTCATATCTAGTAGTCTCTCCTAAGTCGGGTCCCGGTGGTGTTAATATCTCAAACGGGTGGAAGTTACTACTTAACAAATGTGAGCGATATATGAATGTCAAAGTATAGGAATTGAAAATGAGAGTGATGATGTAGGTGTATCAGCGGATGAAAAAGAAACATCCTCGATATCCGAGTCTGCTAGGATGATCACAGGGTGGTTGGGTGAAGACATGTCACTTGTGAACCAGGTCAATATGAAATGAAATGAATAACCCATGTAATGAAATCATATAACTAATCAATATGCACTTATGATGAAATGATGAGATGCTATCGTGATGTAGTTATAGTCTAGGGTGTAAAGGACAACCTAGTTCGCTATAACCTTTGCTCTGGTACCAATCTGTCACACCCTGAATTTACCTGTTAAATGGCAGCGGAATTGAATTCCCGGGTGTAACGATCATGGCATCTCATACAAGGTTACATTGAACGACCTAAAGTGTCGTTTTGTAAATACAACGTTTGATCATTTTATTAAAAACATAAAAGTTTACAACATAGGTCCCAAGTGGTTTTACACATTTATTGAAAATAAAAACGACAAGATCAAACGGTTCATAAGTGCATTGAAGTAAACAATGAGACGCGTCGACTCCTCGAATCCATGATGGTCCAAACGGTTCATAAGTGCATTGAAGTAAACAATGAGACGCGTCGACTCCTCGAATCCATGATGGTCCATATGCAAGTCACATGTTGTTATCTTAGTAACCTGAAAATACATTGCTAAAACGGCCAACAATAATGTTGGTGAGAAATCATAGGTTTCAAACGATAGATGGTATGTCCCCTCCAAAGTAATGTTTCAAACGATGACCGTTTACCTTAAAATTTGGCCCATTTTGTTGAGAAAGTTCAATTGTGCCATATGGAAAAACTTGGGCAATGGTAAACGGTCCAGACCAACGGGACTTAAGCTTCCCAGAAAATATTTTTAACCTTGATTTAAAAAGCAAAACTTGATCACCGACATTAAAAACACGATTTTTGATTTTTGAATCATGAATCCGTTTGGTTTTCTCCTTATAAATCAAAGAATTTTCATATGCTTGATCACGGAGTTCATTCAATTCATTCAACTGGATTTTTCGGTGATCACCCGCGGTTTTTAAATCATAATTCACATGTTTTAGGGCCCAGTAGGCTCGATGCTCTAGCTCGATCGGAAGATGACATGCCTTTCCGTATACGAGCTTGTAAGGGGTACAACCGATTGGAGTTTTATAAGCTGTGCGGAAAGCCCAGAGTGCATCATCTAACTTGTCCGAACAAGAAGAACGATTCTCACCCACTGTCCTTTCCAAAATCCTTTTTAGACCACGATTGGACACCTCGACTTGACCACTAGTTTGAGGATGATAAGCGGTACTAAGTCGATGGGTAACACCATATTTTGACATAACTTTTGAAAACTGGTCATTACAAAAATGAGTACCACGGTCACTGATGATAGCTCGAGGTGTACCGAATCTGGCAAACAAACTTTTCAAAAATTTTACAACCACTCGGGCGTCGTTAGTTGGGAGAGCCTTAGCTTCGACCCATTTAGACTAATAATCGACCGCCACGAGGATGTATTTGTTTCCTTTTGAAGATGGAAATGGTCCCATGAAATCGATCCCCCACACGTCAAAGATTTCGCAAACTTGGATAGAATTTTGAGG
Organism: Artemisia annua; assembly: GCA_014162995.1. Taxonomy (NCBI): domain Eukaryota; kingdom Viridiplantae; phylum Streptophyta; class Magnoliopsida; order Asterales; family Asteraceae; genus Artemisia; species Artemisia annua. The sequence goes on along the minus strand of LBNU01000911.1, from coordinate 283,582 downwards.
CATCTCATCACGCTGCGAAATTTTTCCTTGTCATTGGCACGCGTCACAAGACTTCACCAGGTCCTGTGCATCGTGGTAGTTCGAAGGCCAGAAGAAACCGGAGTCAAAAACTTTTTTAGCAGTAAGATTGGCACCATGATGTCCCCCTGTGGGGCCATTGTGGCATGTCATCAAAATAGCTTCGACCTCTTTACCATGTACACATCTCCGAATGATTTGGTCGGCACAAACTTTGAACAAATAAGGGTCGTCCCAAAAATATTGTTTAACATCTTTGAAAAATTTCTTTTTGTCCTGGGTCGACATTCCTCTTCTGATAAAATTCCCCGCATGGTAGTTTGCAAAATCGGCAAACCATGGGGTACTAGAATCACAAAGTGATACACTCTCAAGTGTCTCAAGAGGAAATGAGTCATCAATATCCTTTTTCTCGAGAACACTTTGATGAGGATTTTCAAGCCGGGATAAATGGTCAGCGGCTAGGTTTTCTGCTCCTTTCTTGTCGCGGATCTCGACATTAAATTCTTGGAGCAAAAGAACCCATCGCATTAATCTGGACTTGGCATCTTATTTAGTCATAAGGTATTTTAGGGCTGAGTGGTCCGTATACACTATGCATTTCTTTAAAAGCAGATATGATCGAAATTTTTCAAAAGCATAAATCACTGCCAACATCTCTTTTTTAGTCGTGGTGTAATGAGATTGGGCATTGTTCATTGTTTTGCTTGCATAGTGTATGGGCTGAAAATATTTGTCCTTGCCTTGCCCCAGGACCGCTCCGATTGCATAGTCACTAGCATCGCACATTAACTCAAAGGGAAAATTCCAATCGGGGGCAACTAGAATAGGAGCCTCCGTTAACTTCTTTTTAAGGGTGTTAAAAGCATCAATGCATTCATTGGTAAAATTNTAAAAGCAGATATGATCGAAATTTTTCAAAAGCATAAATCACTGCCAACATCTCTTTTTCAGTCGTGGTGTAATGAGATTGGGCATTGTTCATTGTTTTGCTTGCATAGTGTATGGGCTGAAAATATTTGTCCTTGCCTTGCCCCAGGACCGCTCCGATTGCATAGTCACTAGCATCGCACATTAACTCAAAGGGAAAATTCCAATCGGGGGCAACTAGAATAGGAGCCTCCGTTAACTTCTTTTTAAGGGTGTTAAAAGCATCAATGCATTCATTGGTAAAATTAAACAGGGCATCCTTTTCCAAAAGGTGGGTCAAAGGTCGGGCTATTTTCGAAAAGTCTTGTATAAAACATCTGTAAAAGCCAGCATGACCGAGGAAACTTCGAATTCCCTTGACGGTCGTGGGATGAGGTAGTTTTACGATAACATCGAATTTGGCTCTATCCACCTCAATCCCGGCTTTAGAGATTTTATGGCAGAGGACTATACCCTCTTTAACCATAAAGTGACACTTCTCCCAATTCAGAACTAGGTTAGTGTCTTCACACCTTTGGAGCATTTGTTCTAAATGGGAGAGACAAGACGAAAATGAATCACCATAAACAGAAAAATCATCCATAAAAACCTCCATTGTCTTCCCGATCATGTTTTGAAAAATAGCGGTCATACACCTCTGGAACGTGCCTGGAGCATTGCATAAGCCAAAGGGCATACGTCGGTAGGCAAACGTCCCATAAGGGCAAGTAAAAGTGGTTTTCTCTTGATCGGGAGGATCAATGAGAATTTGAAAATAGCCAGAAAAACCATCAAGAAAACAATAGAACTCATTTCCTGCAAGTCGTTCAATCATTTGATCCATGAATGGAAGTGGAAAATGGTCCTTTCGAGTTGCTTCATTGAGCTTTCGATAGTCGATGCAAACTCTCCAACCAGTAACAAGACGTGTAGGAATAAGCTCGTTATCTTCATTCGTCACGACAGTCATACCACCCTTCTTTGGCACACAATGGACTGGGCTAACCCACGAGCTATCAGAAATGGGGTAAATCATCCCAGCGTCGAGTAGTTTGATAACTTCATTTTTGATCACATCATGGATTTTTGGGTTAACCCGTCGTTGTTGTTGGATGGACGGCTTAGAATCGTTTTCGAGTAAAATCTTGTGGGTGCAAAAACGAGGGTCTATGCCTTTGATGTCGGAAATACGCCAAGCGATGGCATTTTTGTGCTTCTTAAGGATATCAACGAGACGGTTCTTCTCCTCATCTTGAAGGTGTTTAGAAATGATGACGGGAAATTTGTCGGTTCCTTCCAAGAATGCGTATTCAAGATGAGGAGGTAAATCTTTAAGCTCGAGTTCTGGAGGCTTTTCGTTAGATGGCTCGACCTCTTTGACTTCTTCAACATAGATATCCTTCGGAGGGAGAGGTGAAAAGGGGTCTTCATTCAAAAGTTTTTCAAGCATAAGAATGTCTCCCTCCGGATCGTAGTAAGAATCATCAATATCCGATAATGACGATGTATCGGTAGAGAGAAAATCATCGACTTCTTCCAAAAAGAAATCACCTCCTTCAAATGGAGTGAAAGAAGGGGAAGAGTCGGCAATTATAGGTTGAGAAAAAGGATAAGAATCATCAATAGAGGGTGAAGATGAAGAATTATTTGTTGGGGTAGAAGGAGAGGAAGTGGGATTGCCACTTGAAAAACCGAGTATCTCTTGAGAATACTCATCAGAAATTTCATCAATGACATCGATTTTGTTTATGGTCATGGGTTCATCGGTGGAGGAATATGTTGCTGTTTGGTCTAAGTTAAACGTGACGACTTCATGACCATCTCGCAAGGTAATCTCTTCATCGTACACTTCAATCAAAGCATGGCCCGTCTTGAGGAAACCTCTTCCGAGAATGAGAGGAACCCTTGGATCGGGATCAAAATCGACGACAACAAAATCAGCCGGAAAGTGAAATTTTCCCACATTGACGATGACATCCTCGGCTATGCCTTTAGGACGAGAGGTAGAACGATCGGCAAGCTCGATTGTCATTCGTGTAGGAGTCAAAGCGGGTAAAGACAACTTCTGCCAAATGGATAACGGCATAAGGTTAATGCTAGCACCTAAATCGGCTAAGGCGAAACATTGAACCATTCCGGGAAAATTGCATGGAATTAAGAACTTGCCGGGGTCTTCAAGCTTTTCGGGAAGCTTTTTAAGGAGCACTGCCGAGCAATTCGCATTCAAAGGTGTAGTCGACATTTCATACAATTTATCTTTATTATTCAACAAGTTTTTAAGCATTGATGAAAACTTTGGCATTAACACAACAGCATCAGCAAGACTCAAATCAAAGCGAATGTCTTGAAACATCTTAAAAAACTTTTCCTTCATTATGTCATTTTTATCTTGACGTTTTTGCTCATTTAGACGAAAAGGATAAGGAAGATTAGTTTTAACTGGTTCATCTTGTTCAAAAACAATTTTTTCTTTTCCTTTTGACACATTTGCATTTTCATTGATCGGTTGAACCACCGGAGGTTGGATATTTTCGGTCCTTCCTTGGTGAATAGGAATTCTCGTATCCGTTGTCACCTCGGTTGCACGGTCCACTACCTTTGAAGGAGGAGAATAAGAGGCAGTTGGAACCGTTGGTCCTTTGTAAGAAACGCCACTGCGTGTTGTGATCGCCTTGACATCGCCCCTCGGGTTAGCGATCGTGTTGCTAGGTAGAGACGTGGTACCCGAACTCGAGGGTCGATCATTTAAAGACTTTTTCATATCAAACATTTCCTTAAGCAACAATCTTGTTGTTTCTTCTTGATTTTTAAGTTGTGTCTGCTGACTTTGCAAGATAGTTTGTTGGTTTTGATTTTGACGAAGTAATTCTGCCAACAACTCATCCGTGTTCGATTGATTTTGAACAACACCTTGATTTTGATTAAAAGTTTGCCCACGGGCATTGTTGTTGAAACCTTGACCTTGATTTTGAAAATTTTGATTCTCATGATTAAAGTTTCCATAATTAGCACCTTGATTTGCAAAATTTCCATGATTACTTTGAAAATTCCGATTTTGGTTAAAACCTTGATTTTGATTCTGAAAACCTTGAGTCACTCGACTTTGATTCTGATTAACTTGATTACCACGATTTTGCACATTTTGGTTTGGAGGCGGGTTATGAAAACCAGGTGGTGGTCCAAGGTAATTGGTTGAACGGTAGCTGAGAAGATTTCGATCTCCTTGGGGTTGGTAAGCGTTACCACCCATGTTAGCAGCGTACACATTTTCGTTAGCAACATTACCGGTTGTCGGACATTCGTAATATGCATGGGGACCACCACATGTTTCGCAACTTTGGTTAATAGCATTGACAGTTTGAGAAGTTTGCTCTTTGTTTTGAATAAAAAGTCCCATTTGTTTTGTAAGAGCAACAATAGCATCAGCGTTTTGTTTGTTAGACTCGATAACGTGAGACAAAACATCGTCGTTAGACTTGTTATTAGCACTTGAAACTGGTGTTTTATTTCGAGAAGTTCTAACTTTTGCTTTGTTTTCAATAATCGTGAAAGCTTCTTGAGTGTTTCGAGCTAACAAATTACCACCAGCAGTAGAATTGAGCGAATCTTGATCAGCGGGATTCAAACCATTGTAGAACGTATCAATTTGATGCAATTCAGAAAACCCGTGATTAGGACACTTTTCAAGTAACTCTTTGAAACGATCCCAAGCCTCGCTGAATGATTCATCGAAAGCTTGTTGGAATCGAAAGATTTGAGTACGAAGGTTTGAGGTTTTAGAAGGTGGACAGAAATGGTTGAGGAACTTGTTGGCTAAATCATTCCAATTATGAATTGAATTAGGGGGTTCTTTTTCCAACCAAGTACGAGCAGCTCCTTTGAGAGAAAAGGGAAACAATTTCATTTTGACAACATCATAAGGAACTTGTTTGATTTTAATTGTTTGAGCAATCTCGGTTAAGTTTCGAATGTGAACATGAGGATCTTCGTGATCAAACCCGTGAAAGGATATGCTCGAAATGAGATTGAGCAACCCATGATTGATTTCAAAGTGATTTGCTTGAATATCGGGAATCACGATGGCTCTCCTCACACCTTGGAAAGGTGATTGGAGTTGTTCCTCCATTGGACGTGGATCATGAAAAGGTTGGGGATCTCCTCCGTTGGGAGCCCCGTTGGCTTGTGCACCGTTGTTGTTGTTATTCATTTCCTTGAGATTTGGAGAATTAACTCAGTTTGGACGTCGTAGAAGACTCTCGGGATTAGAAAGTGGTGGAAAAAGCTCGTTATAAGAAGAACGAGTGTTCATACAAAATGAAACAAATCAAAGTGAAACAAATTGAAAAAGTAAGTTGAAAAGAAAATCTTTTTGGTTTTTATGTTTTATAAAAGAAATGAGAAATATTTTTGATTTTTATAGGTTTTATAATTTTTTTTGTTGTTTTTATATTTATGAAAAACAATAACTTCCAAAAGAAGGTTCTTCAAAACACAATACCCAATGATCTAATGACTTAATCTTATCAACCGCTCCCCGGCAGCGGCGCCATGAATTGATCGTGGCTGAATCAAGCGGTGAAGCTTAAACACGGATCGTTGTCCCAACGAGGGTTGAATTGATCTTGTCACTCGAGTCGTGAGTTATGTGAGATGAATTAGTTTAAAAGATGAGATTTGGTTTTTGTTTAAACTACGAAAATTTGTTTAAAACTTAATGTAAGTACAAACTTGTTTAAGATAAATAAGTTTAACGAGAGAAGAAAACATAAACTAAATATACTAAATGAAGATGAAAATAAAACTTCTAAGTATAAAAGAAAGTAAAAAGGAAAATGTTTTTGGACTTTTGAATTTAATTAAACGAAAAGAAAAGTTAAACTAAAGAAATGATAAAAGGTTTAACGTAATAATACTTAGACTAATAAGAAAGGAAATCAAGCTAAGTTAAATGAAAGTAGGAATGTTTTTAGAAATTTTGGCGGAGTTACGTATAGAAATAAATGAAACAACACCTCACTCGATGAAACGATGAGGTAATTGGAAGCCTAGCCCGGCTTATAAGATAAATGAAACTCGACCCAAAAGAAACTAAAAGTTCACAAATTTAAAATGATACTCGCGAAAGACTGAAACTAAATAAACCATACTCGCTATCTAAGACCTCATACTCGCAAACTTTTGAAACCAAACTCGCAAAGTACTTTTGATACTCACAAAGATGAGTTGCCAAGTTGATACTCGCAACAAAAGATTGCTTACTCGCAATGAAAACTGATACTCGCTATGGAAAATGAACCATAAACGCAAAAGAAATGCAATCCATACTCGCAAAAGAAATGCAATCCATACTCGCAATATGATCTTGATACTCTCTATAAAAACCATACTCGCTAAGTAAATAGTGATACTCGCAGAAAACTTAGACCAAACCCATACTCGCTAAATGGAAAAGACCCATACTCGCATTCCAAAAGTTCATACTCGCTAATACCTAATATTGATACTCGCTAAAACTCATGGACACACCATACTCGCTAAACCCTATATCCCAAACTCGCAAAACACAAAAATAGAAGCTGGAACCTTTTTTACTTTTAAACCAATGATTTAATCTTATAAAAAACTTATTAAAACTTATTAAGACACTAGTTTTTATCACTAAAAAGCTTATATATAAGCTAACGACTCAAAACAAGCCCTAACCCATTCTACAAACCAAACGAATACAAAGTAACATGCAAAGGTGGTAAGACTTATAAAAGCTTTTGAGAAAGATTAAGGTGACACGTAAATAAGCTCAAACAGATGTAAAGAGATTAAAGAAAAAGATTGTAAAGAAGCGTAAATAAGCTAGATGAAAGGTTTAAGACATGAAACATAAACTTGCATTCATAAAAGTTACACTAAGACTCAAAATAAACTAAGACTCAAAATTAAAGACTAGGACTAGGACTCCTCACAAATGAGGCTAGGGGTGGTATTTAAGGGAGCAAGGAAGCTTCCCTTTTTTACATCGTGTACCAAATGGCCCCTAAACTTTTATCGTTCATGAAAACTACACATAAACTTCTATTACAAAGCTACTAAACTTTCTAAGAATTAAACTTAAGACCTTGTAACTTGACGTAGCGTGTTGAGTGCTTTCCAAAGGTCTTCGAAGACTTAAAAAGTGATCACTTGCTGAACTTGGAGAGTTTATCTTCATAATTATCATTGAGTTTCGATTAAGCCTCTCTTTTATTTTCTTGAGCCTTTAAGAAATAGTTGAGTCATCACGGGCTTTTCTTAAGTAAATATCATCTTTGGCTTCACTTGCAAACTCTTTTTCACATCTCGTGCTCGTTTTAGGCTTTTTGGTTGATTTCTATGTTGTTTTTGCAATATCCTTTCCTGCACAGTCACAAACACAAAAACACGATATCTTTGGCGTTTAACGTTAGTTTTTGGTCTTATAGAGCCTGAAAATGGTGAATAAAAGGTATGTGAATAAGCACATACCACCCTGCCTCCTCAAACGTTTACTACATGATCTCTGAATTATGATGGCCCGGACGATGTTATGTTATATCTATAACTTAAATACTTAACAACGTAACACAATACTAGGGAACTTCATATGAGGATTATATACTTCTGAATTATGATGGCCCGAACAATATTATGTTTAATAACATAATAGAATACTGTGGATCTGTTGTGCTATTCAAGAACGAAACCCTATTTTTAGGGTTTCGTAGTATATTGTTTTATGGGTCCTTGTGTGTTGCAGCTTGTTTTTCATGATTACATGTGCTGCTGTTGTTTCTATTTTGTTAGTGGGTTATGACAGATTGTAAGTCAAGTTCTTTGGGTATTCTTGTTTTCAAAACCCTTAATTATCTTACCTTTCAAAAGATCTGTGCCGATGGTTTTTATTTGGTTTTGTGTTCGGTTTGTTGGAGGTTAGGGTTTTGGAAAACCCTATGTCGTTGCATCTTGGTCCTTACGCAGCGTTGCTTTTGGAATCTGATGCTGGTCGTAACAGTTGGTTAGGGTTGTTGATCGCATGGCTCTGGTTCATGCTACTACGTTTCTATTATGGTTAGTGGATCATAGCGATGTGGTCGTGATGGTTAGGGTTACGTGTGTGCTTTTTGTTTAGCCTATTGGTCGACTTGTGGTTTTGTGATCGTCACTGCTGGTTTTTGCTCCTTGCTATGATAAGGTGTCGATCACTATGATATTGGACGTATGGATTAAGTGTATCTATTGTTCTTAATACCTTTTGATCTTTTGTCTCTGGGCAGAATTCTTACTTTAGTAGGATTGATTGGTACGTTATGTGGAAGTTAGGGTTAATAATCCCTATGTTTTGGTGTGCAATCCGTATTGCATGGCGTTATGCTGTTGAGTGTAACACCCCAACCCGAGAAGGGCTAAGGTGTACATAATGGAGTCAAATCAGAACACAAGCGAAACGGAGATACATACATTATACAAGGGTTACAAAGTTACAAAAAGAAACTAAACAAAATACAAAAGGCTGAAAATAAAATACAAAGCCCAAACTCAAATACTAAGCCCACTCTCAAACGTTTCTAGTCACTTCTAGGTCCAATCCAAAGCTACAGGGTGAAGTCTTCTAAGCCCAAAATCAAACCTTCGTAGCCCAGCTTCCTACTAAACCTGCCGCATGAGAAAAGAAATGCGGCTGAGCTCACAAAGCTCAGTGAACAGATATATACAGATAGCAAGTCAAAATAGAGAATGATACATATGAAATACAATGAATTAGAGCTCAGACACCATAAAAAGTACAAGGGTAACGAAATAGGGATAAAAGGTCAAGGTACATGGTGTTTAGGGTGTCAGTATATTTACCCAGGCCACACAAATATCCAAACAACACCTGATCACATTATCGTCGTCCTTGTATTCGGAGGGGAGTCCTCGGTCCAAATGTAGTAGAAGGGGGCTGTCCTCAGTGGGTGGGAGTAGCTAGCTCCAAAATGTGAAGGGACGCATTGCACGCATCCTCCCCACAACAACATATATTATCACAACATCATGTCGTGCTATTGGCGTACCCAACACATTCCACAAACTTAGGATGCATCCATTCGCCCTGCTGGGCCCAATCACAATACAATATATATTAATCATGCAGCAGTCGGCGTAACAATATCAGGGCGGCCGTAGTATCTCTCCAATACTGGAGTACATACATTTGTGTGCCATCAATGCCTATGGTTGTGGGACTTACTCCACAACAGCTGAACACCATTAATACCTGAGGTAAATACTGGAAGTGGTAATGCTAGCCAAGGTTCAACTATCAAAGGCGTTTTTAATGTCAATTCACAATTCAAAGGTTCAATGGGTCAAAGGGTAAATATAAAGGTTTCATATCAAAGCGTTCAAGGTCAAGTGTCAAGGTCAAAGCGGGTCAATCAAGGGAGTTATATTAAAGCGGTCAAAAAGTGAGAGATCAAAGGCCAAGGTTCCAATCCATAGGGGGTCATTAATCCCGGAGTCCGAGGTCCACATAGTTCATGGATCAAACATGGGTCATAATGGGAGGAGGTTTAAAAACAAAAGTTCATGTTTAGTAGGTTTCCTAATCAACTGTTAAAAGGCTTGTAGTACAATCCCACTTTGAGTTTATAAAATGGTTCATTCTCAAGCCGATCCCTTCCCAAGGGAGGGATGACATTTGTAAAACGGTCTTTATAAGTTTGCATAGATGTTCTTCAAGTGTCTTTATGAATTTTACAATCCGTAGATAAGTGATCCTTAACATTATATGAAAAAGTGTCGTTATAAAATAGTTTCTCCTTTAAATGTTTTCATATCGTAATTAGGAAAGGGAAATTTCTACTTTCCCCCCATCTTAATACTCCAAAAGGACATTCAAAGGTTCTCCAAGGTTATTACCTTTCGTTACTATCCCGAAGAGTACCCAAGGGTCTCACAGGTTTCAAAGGGTGTGGTGGCTATAAAAGCGTTATCGAACGGAATCATAAGGGTTCCATATTTAACATGGTCAATGATTTCACGTCTTCAATTATCAAGATAATATCTAAGGATCAATGTCAAAAGGGCCAATAAGCAAAGGATTCCATACAAATGGTTCGATAGCAAAGGGATTCAATATCAAAAGGGTCAATTGGCAATTGATCAACTATCAAAAAGGGGATCAATCAATCAATAATAACGAGATAGAAGAGAGGAGAGTCAAGAGAGGGAGAAGAAGTTTGTACTCATACTGAAGGAAGGGTACGGAATATCTGTACCTTCGCCGAATCAAAAAAAAGACCAAGGTCAACAAAAGTAGAATATCACTCTCGCTTCACCGAACCTAGAAGAAAGTGGATAACGAATCAAGAAGAGTTCAATTATATAAGTTGCCCCTTTTTGTTATCTTTACATTTTAGTAACTTTCCTTTTTTTTTTAGTAATTTTTTCACTTTAAGTAACTTAATCATTTTAAGGAACTTTCTATTTTTAGTAGGATTCCTGAATTAGTAACTTCGATACTTTAGGGTCATAAATGACAATTTAATAAACTTAAATATTAAAATGATAAATATAGTAGGTTAAGGTTAAATCTGACAATTTAGTAAAGTTTAGGATTATAAATGTAAATTATCAAAGTTTAATATTTAAATATGTCAAACATTTAACTTCACGGTTTAAAATGTAAATAAATGTCAAAATGATCGATTTATGACTCCATCGCTTTCATAAGTTCTAAAATGCATTTACGGCCTCACTTTTAGACTACGACCAGAATATACCATGAGTTAAATGTATGCATTCTATTACATGACTTACTCATGACACGCCTTTTAAATCTCAACTTTTACACGTCTTTCATATGCAAACCCACCATTTAGACTTGAGACTAAGAGAAAAGAATACATCTTACGTTTAATTATTTATTTGGCTTCAAATTACATACCCCACAATACATGAAATCATGACATGCTACACTTTTATATAATTAAACAAATGAATATTTCATGCACACACACATGCAAATTTTTTTACCAACACACCGAGAACCCACTTCCAGATCCGATTTCTATAAAAATGACATACACATTCACATGACAATACCAGCCCATGCGAATATAGATCAGATCGTATAACATATTCATTGCTATGATTTTATGTGACAAACGAATGTATGTTCCTCCCTTTTAGTTACGTAATTATTCATGCATGCTATCTCGTTAATACGTTTCTCTCACGTTAAGAGTTTTAACAACAAAACATATATTAGCATCTTTTATATGTAAGTGCTCGAATGATACGTCTCTCGCTATAACATCAGATGGCAAAAGCTTGTGACCAAGATGTAAGACATAACATGAAATATTAATGTACCTCGATCACGATAGGTACCCTCGAAGTTGCAAACACGAACACGACAGATCGAATGGGTAAGGTCGAATCTAAACCCAGCTAGACGTGCACTTCGAACCAATTCTTAACCTCTTGAACAGACCACGATCATACCCATACTCCAACGTAACCGATCACGAAAACCACATCCGGATGATACTCGATACACAAACACGATACACTCTTCTGCTAACGAACCCTCCCCAACAAATCGAGATCGAAACCATGCACGAACCACAACGGTCTTGTATTTGTAGGTTTTGCCTAACAGATTCACGAGATGTATAGAAGCGTTTTTGTGAGATATAAACGTCCATGAGACAATTTCATAAATATAAACATGAAGGCACGATTTATATATTAATAGTGGATAGGTTCGGATTGTAGTTGATGCTGTTGTGAGCCTTTGTTTTCACTGATCACGTATGGAAGTAATGGATGAGGGTGTGTTTGTTGTTTTGTTTCGTGATTAGTTGCTAGGTTTTAACAAAGCGTTTGAGGGGAGAAGGAATATACGTTTTAATACAAACGAGTGAAGATGGTTATTAAAAGGAATGGTCGTGATCTTAGGGAGGTGATTGAGGGATTTGGTTGCTAATTGCCGAAGATATGGGAGAGGATTAAGGAGACAATTTGACACATTATATTTACCATATTTAAAAAAAAAATGAGGGTACCATGCAAAATAATTTTCGGTCCTATGACACTATTTTAACGTGTGATGTAACGAAAAGTATTAAGTTATGTAAATTTTCAAGTTATCGTAAGTTTATAGGTTTTACAAATGTAACGTAATATTTAAGTATTTAACGTTTTAGTAAATAGTTAAAATATAACGCAATGTCTTGATTTATTACTCGTCTTTTGCGTAAGTTCAAAATTAGAGGGTATTCTGGGTATTTAATATGTTTAAATTTTCGGGTTTTACAACTCTTCCCCTCTTAAAAGTAAAAATTTCGTCCTCGAAATTTGAAGTCGCGCAGTTAGACGGAGTCGTAGCAAATCGCAAAAGATCGTCACAATTTTCCTCACGCTCGGGGTGGCTCTTCCAAAAGGATCTTCAAAACATAATAGTTTCTCACGACTCAATCAAGACAAGGTGGGTACAGATTCCTCAGAGGGAGTCAATCTGGTTTAATCTGGTCACAAAAGCCAATGCAACATATAAGGGATGGTAGATGAATATTCTCGAAATATCGTATGTGATACGAACAAAATTTCAAATCGAATAGCTATATCAAACAGTCGAGAGTTATACCAGGAGCATAAGATTTTTAACAGAGGCCAGCAGAATGCAATTCGNTAAAAAAAAAATGAGGGTACCATGCAAAATAATTTTCGGTCCTATGACACTATTTTAACGTGTGATGTAACGAAAAGTATTAAGTTATGTAAATTTTCAAGTTATCGTAAGTTTATAGGTTTTACAAATGTAACGTAATATTTAAGTATTTAACGTTTTAGTAAATAGTTAAAATATAACGCAATGTCTTGATTTATTACTCGTCTTTTGCGTAAGTTCAAAATTAGAGGGTATTCTGGGTATTTAATATGTTTAAATTTTCGGGTTTTACATTGAGTCTATGGTAGTGTTTCTTCATGATGCACGAAATAACATAGTTTGATGTATGGTTCCTTGGATCATTATGGTTGGTAGGGTTTGATACTGAATTTGTATTTTTTTATTTCTCACATATGATCAAGGTCCTGCGGGTTTGTGAGTGATTGGTTGAAGCTAGAAGTTTGGACTACTATGACGACTTGAAGATTCAAGTATTTGTCTACTTGAATAGCATTTAATTTGTTTTTTATATAGTCGTTGTAGTTTGATGTTCAATATTAGTTATGAGTGTGGTCTGTCATGCTTATATGAGTGTCTATATGTGTCCTAAGGGACTAAGGCGAGGGAATTCACCCTCGCCCTTTGTACTTAAACGTTTTTGGTTAATAATATTTTACAAGGGTGCAGGATTACTCCCCTTTACCCAGAAAAAAACATAATAGAATACTAGGGAACTTTATGTGAGGAGTATGTAATTCTGGATTGTGATGGCCTGAACGGTGTTATGTTATATCTAAAACACTAAAAACCTAAGAATGATTACTTAACAAACTTAAACAAGATAACTAAAGCTTGACATACATCCACACCTACAATACCACCAGGATACGTGAGTAAGGCAGTCTAGTCTCCGAGTCACTTCTTACAACAATCAGATTTCCCTAAGCCCAGGTGAGTTTCGTAGCCTCACACCTTTTTAACTTTTCACTCTAAATGCTTTACAAACCCTGTGAGGGGGATACATGCTTTAATAGAATACAAGTCTTTTTCTTTGGTTGTTGCATGAGTAAACTATCTGCCACCACTACATAACCAAATTCATGAATCTAATCACTTGCGAGTGAACGCGAATATAATTGATAGATCTATTGGAGTTTGACAACCCCCGTTTGTACTACCTCTCTCTGGAGGTTACCAATAAGTATTATATTTGAACCTTCTGAAGGGTTATGTAACACCCCCATTTTCACATATCGCAGCGGAATTTGGATCTGGGGTATTACTTCATGGAATCACAGATCCAGTAATAGAAAACGACTCGAAAAGAGTTGTTTTTATAAAATGGGTTACCATTCAATTAAATCATTAGAGTTTTATAATAGGAGGTCCCCGAAATCTAAGTTTGTTATGAAATTTGAATGATAACTAAGTGAAAAGTCCTGCAAGGTTTGTGCCACACCATGCCATAATTTCCGCAGAGCTTCGTTACCTAGGATACATGCTTAAAAGGGTCAACACTAAGGTTGAGTGAGATTCATAGGTTTAGGGTTTTGGTGAATACAAGTTCCCTGGGTTCAGTTGTTACACCCATCGGGGAAAATGTATAGTTTTTGTGATAGTTGTAATGCCTGTACAATTATCAGGAAGTGTGGTTTGTTGCACTAAGCTCATGAAACCGCACATTAACAGTCCGGGTCATGGGGGCTGCAGACCCAACCATGAGGGGACAAGAAGGATAACTTGCCAAAGTTAATCATTAGAGGTTTCAAGTATAGTACTTATTGGTTACCCGGCTGAGATAAACCAACGGGAGGTGTCAAACTCCAATAGATCTATCAACTATACTCGCGTTCACTTGTGTAAAACCCACAAGTGATTATGGCTCATGAATTTTAGTTATGTAATGGTGGCAGATAGTATCACTCGTGCAACAACCAAAGAAAATGACTTGTATTCGGTTTTTAAAGCAAGTAGCATGTATCCCCCTCACAGGGTTTGGAAAGTATTTAGAAAACGTTTAAAAGGTGTGAGGCTATGAAAACTCACCTGGGCTTAAGGCTATTTGATTGATGTCAAAAGTGACTAGAGTGTTAATACAAATATCATCCAAAAACGTTATTTATATTTTACGATCATTGCCGTATTTTGTTAACAATAAAATATAAAGTTTACTTTAGCAACAAAGTATAAATATAGTTAAAATCTTTTATATATAATGTCACAAGACCATTGTTGCACAAGTTAAGCATTTGCTAGTTAACATTTTTATTTTACATTAAGACATAAAAAGAAAGTTTTACTACATCATGTGTAGCATCATGATCTTTGGAATAATGCTTTGCCAAAGAAAGAGTATGAAAGAGTATTTATGTGTAAAACCGCTAAAGATATTTGGCAAAGTTTAATAATCACTCATCAAGGAAACTCACAAGTTAAAGACAACAAAATTGATCTTCTTTACAACAATATGAACAATTTTCTATTCATGAAGATGAAACTATTGATTGTGCATTTGCTAGATTTAATACCATTATTACTTCACTTAAAGCACTTGATGAATGTTTTTGTAGTAAGAACTTTGTCAGGAAATTTCTTAGAGCACTCCATCCAAAGTGGAGAGCAAAAGTGACGGCTATTGAAGAATCTAAAGATCTTTCAAGCATGTCACTTGACGAACTAATTGGAAACCTCAAAGTCCATGAAATGGTAATGGAGAAGGATTCGGAGATCGTCAAAGGCAAGAAAGAAAAAGTCAAATCTATTGCCTTAAAAGCTAGAGTTGAGTCTAGTGTTGATGATGAATCTAGTTCGTATAGTGATGATGAAGAATATGCCTTGGCCGTTCCAGACTTCAAGAAGTTCTTTAGAAGACGAGGAAAGTTTGTGAGACAACCTAAGGAAGACAAGAAGTCTTTCCGAAAAGATCATGACGATAAGAAAGGAAAGGGTAAAGGAAAGTGCTTTAGATGTGGAGACACGAGTCACCTCATAGGAGAATGTCCAAATCCACCCAAAAACAAAACTCAAAGTGCCTTAGTAAGTGGTGCTTGGAGTGATATTGAAAACGATGATGAGGAGCAAAAGAACGACGAAATTGTTCTCATGGCTCAAGACTCAGATGAGGTACATTACGATTCATCTTGCTCTTCTATTGATGATGATACGTTACAAAAAGAATATAACAAACTTTGTGAACTAAGCTTAAAAATTATAAACAAAAACAAGTTTTTGAAAACAAAAAGAGAGTTTTTGGAAAATGAAGTTTATGAATTAAGAGAAAAAGCTAAGAGATTAGAAAAGAGTAAAACTAGTGAAACAATGTGTAAATCATGTGAAGAACTTAAACTTGAAATTGAGAAACTTAGAATCACACAAAATGATCTTATCAAACAAAACTCCAAGTTTAAAAGGTTTGATAAAAGTATATCATGTGCCGATGAGATTACGAAAATTCAACTATCACCACATGATAAAACCGGCTTAGGATTTATGAAACTAGGAGATATAAGTAGTCTAATGAAACAAACTGACAAAACTGTCACAGTAGACCACGGATCAGACGGAACCAAAACTTTGGTTCCGTCCATGGAACACTTTGGTTCCGTGGGAACTATGACAGAACAAAGTGAAGGTTCTTCAAAACGTTCTGAAACAAAACTAAAACCGGCTATCAAAATAGGAGTAGGACTTGTCAAGAATGAGTTTAGAACTAAAACAACTCAACCAAGATCTAAAACGCCTATTCCCAAACGCCCCTTTCCAAAGAGCAACTACATCACTCAACACAACTATCAAAATAATTGGAACCAAAATTTGACAAGACAATACCAAGTTCCAAATTACATGGCTTGGAACCCATATCAACCATTTCCATATATGAACCAAAGAAATGATATGTTTAACCAAAATGGACCCATGAGATATTGGGGACTAAATGTTTGAGTGTTCATTATAAAATAGGTGTGCTTCAAAGTAAGTTTGGAACCGGACGAATGGATCAAGGATAGCGGTTGCTCAAGACATATGATCGGCAACAAAAGTCTCTTTTCAACATATGAAAAATATGATGGAGGTAACGTTACCTTTGGTAGCAAAGCAAAATGCAAAATCATCAGAAAAGGTACAATCTCTCATGACTCTCTCTCTATAGATGATGTAGCTCATGTTGAAATACCTAGGATTTAATCTTAGTATTAGTCAATTTTGCCGCAAAAAGTATAACGTCCTTCTAAAAAACAACGTGTATGTCATGAAAATGGATCAAACATCTAGAGAAAAACTTTGTCTCACCTCATTAGATGAATCTTCAACTTTATGGCATAGACGTTTAGGACATGCTAATATGAGACTTATCCAAAACCTCTCCTCCAAAGATTTAGTTAGAAACCTACCCAAGTTGAAATACGACCAACACTTTTGTGATGCTTGCAAAATTGGTAAACAAGTTCATAGTAGCCATAAGGCTAAAAACATGGTGTCTACAACTAGGTGTCTAGAACTTTTACACATGGATTTGTTTGGTCCATCCACTATACAAAGTTATGGAGGCAACTTCTATACTTTAGTTATAGTGGATGATTACTCTAGATATACATGCACAAAATTTTTGAAAAATAAAAATGACGCATTTGATAAATTTGAAATCCTAAGTAAGAAAATTCAAAATCAATTAGGAACATGCATTATGTCTATTATAACGGACCATGGTCGTGAATTTGACAATAAAATACAATTAGGAAATTTTTGTGATAAAAATGTAATAACTCATAACTTTTCGGCACCTCGTACTCCTCAATCTAATGGAGTAGTAGAACGCAAAAACCGGACTCTTCAAGAGATGAGTAGAACAATGCTTAATGAACAAAATATTCCACAAAAGTTTTGGTGCAACGCGGTTGACACATCAACCTACATTTTAAATCATGTCTTAATTAGACCATTCTTAAATAAAACACCATATGAATTATATAAAGGGAAAAAGCCTACATTAGGATAGTTTAGAGTGTTTGGAAGTAAATGCTTTATCCTAAACACCAAGGATTACCATACCAAATTTGACCCAAAGTCATATGAACGTATATTTCTTGGATATTCTCAAAATAGCAAAGCGTATGTTGTTTTAAACAAAGAAACCTTCAGAGTCGAGGAATCATTAAACGTAACATTTGATGAAAGTCCACCTCTCTCTAAGACATCACGTTTGGTAGATGATGACTTAGTTGAAAGTCAAGCTATGGAAAATCAAGAAATCTTAGATAGTGACAAGGAAGATGAACTATTAAACAAAGAAATTGTAAATGCCAAAGAATCAAAAAGTCATCTATTAGATAGTGTTATAGGAAATATTAACGAAAGAACACTAAGATCAAGAGTTCAAAATGAAAGCAACTTCTTTTGTTTCGTGTCAACTATTGAACCTAAAAACATAAACGAAGCCATAAAAGATGAATCATGGGTAATAGCCATGCAAGAAGAACTAAACCAATTTGTTAGAAATGATGTTCTGACATTAGTTCCTCAACCAAAATGTCAAACAATAATTGGAACAAAATGGGTCTTTCGTAATAAAATGGATGAAAATGGTATATCTAGAAACAAAGCTAGGTTAGTAGCACAAGGCTATAATCAACAAGAAGGAATTGACTACGATGAAACCTTTGCTCCGGTTGCTAGACTAGAGTCTATTAGGATTTTACTTGCATATGCATGTGGACACGACTTTAAACTTTTTCAAATGGACATCAAAAGTGCTTTTCTAAATGGTTTTATCAATGAAGAAGTTTATGTTGCTCAACCTCCGGGCTTCACCGACTTTGAAAAACCTAATCATGTTTATGAACTTAAAAATGCTTTATACGGACTTAAGCAAGCTCCAAAAGCATGGTATGATCGACTTAAGACCTTCCTAACTGACCATAAGTATACCATGGGATTAGTTGATAATACTCTCTTCACTAAGAAGAAAGGTTCACATATTATCATAGTCCAAATCTATGTTGATGACACCATATTCGGATCAACTTGCCAAGAACTATGTAGCGATTTCTCAAAAATCATGCATGATGAGTTTGAGATGAGTATGATGGGAGAACTCAATTTTTTCTTAGGGCTTCAAATAAAACAATTAGAAGATGGAATGTTCTTTAACCAATCTAAATATATTAAAGATATGCTTAAGAAATTTGGTCTTGAAGACTCCAAACCCATTAAAACACCTATGTCCTCGGAAATGAAGTTAACCAAAGATAAGGAAAGTGAATCCGTAGATAACACTAAATATAGAGGTATGATTGGAATTCTACTTTATCTCACGGCTAGTAGACCCGATATTATGTTTAGTGTTTGTCTATGCGCTCGTTTTCAAGAAGATCCTAAAATCATTCATCTTGAAGCCGTTAAAAGAATCTTTAGATATATTAAGGGCACTATACATTTAGGACTATGGTATCCTAAAGGAACGGGAGTTGAAGCCATAGTTTATACCGATTCGGATCATGCCGGTGACTATGTTGATAGAAAAAGCACAAGTGGTATTTGTACTTTTGTTGGACATTGTCTTACCTCATGGTTCTCCAAGAAACAAACGGCTCTCGCTCTCTCAACAACTGAAGCCGAATACGTATCGGCCGGAAAAGCATGTCAACAAGCTCTTTGGATAAAACAAGCTCTTGTGGACTACGTAATCAACTTAACGACATTTCCATTCTTTGTGATAACAAAGGAGCCATTGATCTCTGTAAAAAGCAGTCCAACATTCACGCACAAAACATATTGAAATATGTCATCATTTCCTCCGTGACAATGTTCAAAAAGGGAACATTTCTATAGAAAAAGTATCCTCCGAAAACAACATTGCCGACATTCTTACAAAACCTCTTAAGCGAGAACCATTCAATCTTCTTAGACTTGGGCTAGGACTAATGGAACCTACGTTATAATCTTGAACCTTAGTCTTAAACAAACGCACATAAGAATAAACAATTTTTTTTGTTCTGTTCAGCCGGATCCAAACGAACCAACGGGCGGAACCCACAAATTGGTTCCATCCGATCCGTGCTCCTCTGTACCTCAAAAATCATATTTTATTTAAAAAGCAAACACTCCCTATATCTTCCACATAATCCCACACAGTTACAAATGACTAAACTCTCAAAAATTAGGGTTCATCTTCACCAAACAAGTGCTCAAATCATCATTGTAAGTCTCATTACTACATTCTTTCTCCTGATCTGTGTATAGGAACTCTATTTATGCACAAAATACAAAACTTGGGGTTATGCATTAAACTTAAGAAACTCATATAGAACATTCATTGTAAAAATAAACTAACCATGTTTCCCATAGTTAGGAATTATATTCTTAGAAGAAATTAGCATACTTAACAAAACACCCCATGTCAAATTTTTGCAAAAATTAACTTCTCACAAATAGGACAAATATTTTTTCGTCTCACATTGTGAATACAAAATCTAAACGTTACATTTAAACCATCATTTGCATTATGTCTCTTGAATGCTAAAGGGAATACATAACTAAAATGTATTTTCAGGTATATTCAAACGTAGCTACATCAAATAAGAAGTGTTTGGGTTATCTCATGTTTTATTCAAAAAATTGAAATTACAAAATTCTCATGTTTTACATGCATTAAAAGAGTCGAGATAACTACACCTCCACATTGTTGGTATATAGGCACACACTAGAACTCCAAAAGCACAATTATCGTTAACTTAGTCTAAAATGTGAAATTTGTGTTTCTAGGTCCAAACATGCCTCCTCTAACATTTTATGACCACAAAGACACCCTTAACAACCTACCCAAACACCATAAGACCAAGGGACTTAAACATCTTTAAGGCGTTAGAAAAACGCTATGTCCATGAGGGTAGAACTATTGACCCATCCTTCCTAGAAGACACAACCGTTCTCCAAGACCTTGCCGCCATAGACTTTGATTGTCTCCTCAACATTGATGAGCCAATATGTCCTAGGTTCATCTTAGAGTTCTATGTATCCATAACTCTTCACACCAATGATGATGGACTCATAAACCTAAGCTTTAGGGTCAACCAAACACAATTCAACATTCCTCTCGATCAATTTGCTCAAGTCCTTGGTATCCCAAATAGGGGTACATGCATCTACTCGGATANTCCTAGGTTCATCTTAGAGTTCTATGTATCCATAACTCTTCACACCAATGATGATGGACTCATAAACCTAAGCTTTAGGGTCAACCAAACACAATTCAACATTCCTCTCGATCAATTTGCTCAAGTCCTTGGTATCCCAAATAGGGGTACATGCATCTACTCGGATAAGTGTTCCCTTTCAATTCTAGACACTATGGATGATCGTCCTTACCCCTATAACACTCCTCTAGTTACCAAGGAAATCATCTGAGATCACCTTTTTCGCCTAAGAACCTCGGGAACTAGGATTAAACGGCCGGGTACCAAAATTGACCGTGACCCCTTTGGCATGGAACTTAATGAACTCAAGCCTCCATTCCTAAATGGGAGGAAGTGCTTAGGGCAAATGTGATTAGCTCAATAGGAAATCGTGACCACATCAATGCTTGCGTTTGGTACATGCTCTATAGCATTTCAACTCGCCAACCTTTCAACTTGGCTTATTATATAGCCAAAAGGATGGCGGACATATCCGTGCAAGGCAAAAGTGCACTTCCCTATCGAATGCTTCTCACTCGCCTTTATAGGGCCTTTGCTCCAATCCCTCCCAATCTCAAAGGTTTTTGTCCCGAAAAATACTCTCATTCCCCACACCTTTGTACCCTTAATTGAGTATCGAGTAGCCAAGACCCAAGGAAAAAGGCCTCACCCTCCTACCTCTTCATCATCCTCATCAAGGAGTGAAGACGATGGACTACCAAACTCAAGGCTTCCTCCTCTTGACTACCACCAACAACTACCAAGGATTGCTAATGAATGGAGGAGTTCAAGAAAACAAAGGGAATGTTCAAGTGCTTGGGAAGGTTCCTTACAAAGATCAACAAGAAGCTTGACAAGAAGTGAGAATGCTAACGGGGTGTTTGGCACAACTATTTTTGAACAATTATGTGTTATGGATTTATATATTATTAGGATGTTTCCTGTGTTTTAAACATATCATGTGAACTAACAAACAATTGCAGGTGGATAGTATTCCTATGCTATCAATTTTCCGTATTTTCACTTCTATAAGTGGAAATTTTAGCACTTTTTTGATCTTCAATGGTATGTATGTTTTTACTCTTAATTATGTTGTATTTCAATGTATTCTGACGAGGTACATGTATTTTTACAACTTTTATGGAGTTAGAATATGGTTTCGGCACTCAAATTTTTTTTGTCAAACTGAACTCAGTAGGGTACGGCTAAGACGGAACCAAAATTTTGGTTTCATCCGTATGGCCATTTGGTTCCGTGGGTTTTCACACCACGGATCACACGGAACCAAAATTTGGTTCCGTCCCTTGTTGTCGTTGGTTCCGCCAGTCATACAGCAGCTTTTCAAAATTTTCGTTTTCCCGCAAAATTTTCTCATCTTAGTAGTATCTCAAATTTTTCTTTATAAATCTGCATATTAGGAATATATGAATCACCTAAAACCAATAGGAAACTAATTATGACTAGAAGTACTAGATCTTAGGTATAGGGAAGTAAAACTTGATGATTGCAATGCATTTATTTCCTATCCAAACCATATCACTCAAGCTTCACCCATTGGGTTGACTTCCTTGATTTGACATCCCTCTTTAACACTACAAAATCATTAGTTACAGCCATTTCTCTATGGATCAACATCTAATCCAAACACAACTTTCCATAACTATTGACTTCTATAAATTAGCACCACTAAGATCATCAAATCTCACACCTTTACCATCATTTCTATCATTCTTAGTACTCCAATCTCAGCCAAAATGACTAAGTCAAATACCTCTTCACCACCATCAAAACCGCCTAGGAGAACCGCAAGAATAAGTGTCAAGCCTTGTTGGTTTGTCAAACTTGCATCATCATCTTCCGACTCTTCACCATTGACCATCTCATCTCCCATTCATGATGAAAACTTCCTAAGTCTCACCACACTAACACCTTCAAATAAAATCAACATCTCAACTCCACCACCAACTAAGACACCCATTGCAACCACACCACCTCCGACACCATTTCCACTATCAAAATCACCATCACCACCAAAGTCACCCAAACTAGAACCAATGGAACTATTTACAACTCCACCAACTTCACCTCACCCATTGTTGGAAACTTTAGATGACTTGCCACCAAGATCAACTAATCTGCCGCCTCTTCCACCCTTTGGCTCCATTGAAAGACTAGCCAAACAACCCTCAAGTGATCCACAAGATGAAAGTTCTCAACCACAACCACTACTATTTCATCCACAATACAAAGAAATCCATGGCCCACTATATGGTGAACCAACTCATGCTCAAAATGTCCCACCACCACCCATATCTCAATCCTTTTTCCCAACCTATGAGGAAATTGAAGAATCCTTGTGGAGTGATCCTCCAAACACTCACCAAGTCATGAAGCTTTCACCGCCAATCTCCTCAATGAAATGAGCAATGCTCTATCCTTCAAACGGTTGATAGGAGCCCACATCAAAGAAACCATGCAACTCCAAGAAGCTTTGTACTCTTCCTCCACCAACATTCCACCACCACACATCTTTGGACACCATGAGGCTCAACCAAGCAATCCACCACCACACAACTTTGGACCTCATGAGACTCAATCAAACAATCCACCACCACCAACAAATGAGTTTCCCCTTCCACCAAACTTTCCCCGCCACGATTGTGGCCATTGTGAAAGAACCGCTCACATAAGTGAACGGTACCAAAAGGATATCCGTGAACTACAAAATGAAATGAGGTTCATTCTCAACCACATCCTAGAGCGCTTGAACACCATTACTCACCCTCCACAACCATAGGAAGAAGCTTGGTGTATCACTTCCCAATCTACGATGTCACAAGCTAGAACCTCACAGGACCCTCATTTATAATGTTGTTTTTCTTTCCTTTTTATTTGTGTTGAGAAGCATCTATCTACTTCTTGTCCCACTATTTTGACTAAGGTCAAAATAAATTTTACTTGAATGATATTGATCTTCTCTATATGGTGCATTGTCTTTATATAGTATGATGTGTATCTTATCTTGTGCATATGTATTTTCTACTAACTCTTTGTCTTGTGGAAACTCAAAATCCATGCATTACTTGGCACCCCAATAAGGGGGAGTATTGTCCAAGGGGGAGCTTCTAATAGCTCGGGCTACATCTCATTCCGCATTCGATTCTCTTCCTTTTGTTTCGACAAAAGGGGAGAAAATAATATCTCTAGCAACTAGTAATAAATGGTTATTGTTACACACAATGAAAAAGACCAATACTTTACATATTTACTAAAATTGGTTAAAAGATTTACACTCATTTTAATGAATAACTAGTATCAAATTTTTGTATCTCAAAACTTGTAACTAAAAAGATACTAAAATGTTGCATAAAACTAGTAGACTACAAATGATTAAAAGATTTATACTTTATTTTTCTTAGTTGCTAAATTATAAATTTATGTTTTGTCATCAACAAAAAGTGGGGGGGGGGATCGTTAATACAAATATCGTCCAAAAACGTTATTTATATTTTACGATCTTTGCCGTATTTTGTTAACAACAAAATATAAAGTTTACTTTAGCAACAAAGTATAAATATAGTTAAAATCTTTTATACATAATGTCACAAGACCATTGTTGCACAAGTTAAGCACTTGTTAATTAACATTTGTATTTTACATTAAGACATAAATAGAAAGTTTTATTACATCATGTGTAGCATCATGATCTTTGGAAGATTGTATGATCTTTGGAAGATATGGTGAAGATATTGTTTAGATTGTTACTCAATGTATCTAGGAAAGATATGGCAATATCTTTGGTAGATTTGAAAGAAATATTGGAGGATTGTGTGTCAGAGTTTGGCGGAACCAAACTCTAACACAGACGGAACCAAGAATTTGGTTTCATCCAATCCGTGGCCCACTGTGGTTGTTTTCCTATAAATAGCAGGCCATCCCAAGTTGTTTCTTCATCACTTACAATCATACATTATCATACATACTCTCATTACTTATATCTAACACATTCATCTTTCATTTTAGTGAGATTCTATTGTAGCAAGAAGATCACAAAATCATATCAAAGACATACAAGCCTCAACGCAAAGTTGGAATACTTGTTTATATAAATAGTGTGTGAACTTGTGTTGTTCACACTTTCATAGATTGTATCTATTCATTAGTGATCGGTTAGTATTTTAGTCCTCAAAATACATAGTGTGACGGGAGTTGATGCCTGTCAAAAGCTTTAAATTTATAATGCTAGAAATACCGGTTAATTGACTAAAGATACAACACGGGCAGTTTACTCTTTCGAGTGTAATACAATCTAAGGTAAGCCCAGGTCGTCCCAAGAGAATTGTAGTTCTCTCAGAGTGTTTACAAATGGTGCTAACGTCAAAATAATTGTCACTTATCAAATTAACCAAACGTGTATATAAAGCAAAGCAAGGTAATAAACAAGCAAGAGATGACTATATCACAACCAAACGAGATTCCAACATCACAAACATATCAAACTCAAAAACTTATTCATTATAATGAGTAAAGAAAAGTACCAAATTCATTTATGAAAGTAATATGAGAACAATGAGCCGAAACCATGGTTCCTACCAAAACAAGCACTAGTCCAACAACCCGATTATCTATGATCATCCAACAACCCAATGCTACTGAGATGCCCTGAGAATCTATTACGAACCCCTGGAAATCAACAACTCAATAATGGTATAGTAACAGGGTTGTTTGGGAACGGGTTTTATATGAAGAATTTGAGAGAATTATGGTTGATTCTATAAAGGTATATGTTCTTTGTTAGGATCGTAGTTTTATGGTGATTTGTGGTTCGGGAGGTCGGGTTGTATCGAAGAACAAGACCTCCATTGTTAGTGAGAGAAAGTTAGAGAGAGAAAGGAAAACTAGGTGTGTTTTATTGATAATGAAAAGTGAAAGGAAAATACACAAAGTCTCACGCCTCCATGGAAGTATGGAGGGTTATATATAGCCTAACACACTCACAACTATGACAATATTACATAACTAGTCCGTGTGTTTTGGCTAAACAAGATAGATAATGTAATCCCGTAAATGTCGTTCCATTTACGTGTTAGGACCATAAACTCAGGTCCTAACATTCTTAGGTACTGGAAATGTGGGTATGAGATTTGTAAATGGTGTTTCACCACTGGAGATCGTGGTTATGATGGTATAGTATCAAGGGGTGTTTGGATCAAAGGTTTGTCAAGCCCTTAGTCACCAAATTCCTTCATCCAAGTGAGGTTCTTGGGAAGAGATGATTTGTAATGAGATGATGATATGCTCTGGTTTAGGGGTCTATTTAGAGGCTTAGGATCACCCTTGGGGACCAAGGGAAGGCTTGTGATTGGCTAGAAAGTGAATGAGAGTCATAAATATACATAACTGCTGGACCACAAGTACGTCGCTCTTTATGGAAAGTGCGGCGGTTACATGGCATTTCAGCCGTTGACCAAAAAACCAAAGTTGTAGATAATTTTCTTAGCTTTCCGTGGCCGCAAACGGGAGGTAAAACGGAGTCCGTATGCTCAACTTATGGCCAAAACAGTGGAGGTGTGTCGGGAGATCTTTAACTTGAGTTTCATTCTTTAATATGTTCGTGTTTTTCTTCCATGACACCGGAGAACATTGTTCTTAACATCGGCGTACTTTTAATACTTTTCTTGGTGCCAAAGGGTCACTAATAGAGCTGAAGGCCGGCACACATTTGTGATAAGATTGCCGAACATTATTAGATTAGGGTAGGACTTCATACGTCCCAGTAACCGGCGTACATTGGACATATAATCGGCGGACTTTATACTTGAATAGGAGATATATTGCTTTATCATGGATTTATCTTGATTATTGAAGTTCTTTGTCGACTGGACCTGAAATGTATTTTTCATGCAATTAAGTATTGAAAGTCCTAATAATAAGGCTATTTATCCTATAATTCATATAATATCATGGGTATAAATGTGTATAATACGAGACTCATCAAACTCCTCCATACTTAAACCAATGCTTACCCTCAAGCATAAAAGAAAAATGTTTTCAAAATCGAGTCTCGTATAAGTTTCGAATATATATATTTTTGTGTATCCAAGACAACCAAGAATAACATGACATGTACCTCACGAAATATGTATAAATTTTGAAGTTCACTCAAGCACTCATGTAAAAATATTTTAGGTATAGAATCACTCTCATAGCTCAATCATAACTTATAGATTTACCATATGCTTGTAAAAAAAAAAAAAAAAAACTGCACCGATATGGCGTAAGCACCAAGTATAAATATCAAAGAGGTCTTTTATTGGGTTTAAGGGTTGTAAGGTAGGTTTTTGGAATAATTGTTGTAAACACTTAAGTCGGGAATTCATATTTTCTTTCTCATCCTTTTTTTTTCTCTTTTTTCTTTTCTCACTTTTCTTTTATCTCTTATATATATATTTTTTCTTTTTTCTCAACCACATTATAAGAAACATAAAGAGTGCACTCTTCACACTCATCGTAATTGGTATACTTTTTTCTCATATATACTCCAATTCTCATATTCCCGACTAAGCAACATATTTTTGGTTATTTTCTTGATTGATAAATAGAAATGAAAAATCAAGGCTCAGAAAGGTGTATATAGTGGATAATAGCACTAAAAGTGAGTGCTAAAGGGTTATATTTTGTTTAGAAAACGGTTGGCTTATATATGGTATAATTCCTAATTTTTGCCTCTTATCATATAAAAATACTTATATCACACGAATGTGATCTCACTGCGGTCTCATAATGATTTCAAATACAAGTTCTAGAATCACATAAATTATCGGCACACTGATAAACAAAGAAATCAAGCATAAAAGGTATATGGCGATATAGGCTCGAAATCCTCACATTTGTAGTGGTAATGGTCATAAAATATAAAAATAATGTCATTAATCCCGATTCAGACTTCTTATAATTGTTTCGGATACGTTTTCTATAAAATTCTTTTGTTATTTCCAATTTTACTTCTTTTTATATACCCCTGTAATCGGCGTACATCACTAGAATATTGGAAATCACCACCAATCCAAATATATCAGCTCCCCAAGTATGAGATATCACCACCAATCCAAGATCCTCTTATTTATTAAACCTGTAAATTAAACAAAACTATAAGAAAACGTAAAATACTAAAGTGCACTTTCGTAGGCAACACGGTTGCATTTAGCATATGCAACAAGCCTTTAAACCCTTCGGTGTCCCGAGTGGATGAGTTATAGTCTCGCGAGGGTTTATAGTGAACACACCCACAAAGTTCGTAAAATATATATTTTTTATTTTTATTATTATTTTATTTATTACAGAAGTCGAGTAATGAGCACACGGGCCCTGTGTACGTCATACCAAAGAAACTGCAAAGTTTTTCGTTTTATAAAAATTAATTATAGTAGATAATTTTTAGGAGAAAGAAAGTACGTCGTACACAAGATAAAGTGCGGCGGTTATATTATGATAAAAACGTATATATATTTTTATATATAATTTTTTTAAAATCACGGGTTGCCTCCCGAGAAGCGCTTAATTGATACTCGAGTCTTTAGCTAGACTCAACCTTGATTTAAGATTCCTTTATAATTCGGTTTAAATATGAGTGATCTATTTCTAAACGTCAATGATATGGGATTTTTGGTATATACTCCACAAGTGATGGAAATTCTTTTGATCTGACCACATAATTCCCTATTTGTGTTTTTAAATGATTGATCTTTTTCAATTTTATTTTTAACGATGATAGGTGGCGGTGGATCGTTTTGGATTTTTGGAGGATCAACGGACTTTCCACATTTGGTGAATACGACATTCACTTGCTCAGTGCAAGTGGAAGGTGGTGGGTCAGTCCTACCAGTTTGTTTAGAAGAGACATGGTTTTGGGACTTCGACAACTCGTCTATCTTTCGTTCCAAATTTTTAATGTTGGTTTGATAATTCTTTTCATTTTGCCTCATTTATAAATTCAGGTCATTAATTAAGTTCTTGACAAACATGTTTGAAATTCTTTGACCATCTAAGAATTTATTGATTGATTTTTGAGATCTGTTACAGAATGAGGTTGATCTTTATTTACGGTTTTTCCTAAAGACAGAGGTTTTAGGTTAGGCTTAGCTTTTTGTGGTGGGACCCCAATGGGTTTATAAAATGGATGTTCAAAAATATTATCATGAGCGTTTTTTTAAAATTATTATTCGATTGAGGTTGTTCATATTGGGATAGGCGAGAGTACTGATCATGAGAATTTTGATATTCAAGTTGGATGTAATTCTCTTCATGACATTCACACATCGGTGTGTCATTGTTCATGCTGGTTTTAGAATCATGATCACATTTGCAGTTGTTATGTATTTCTTGGAGTTCTCTTAGGCTCTGAAAATGAGAAACCATCTTTCGTTCTAGAGCATCCAATTTCTCCATCAATAGGGAATTATCATCGATGTTACTTCCATCGGCGAAAGCAACAGATTCTCGATGATGTTTGTTTTGAGATTTGTTGGACCAGTCAACATGGAAAAGGACTTTGTCTTCAAGGAGCTGAAAAGTTTGATTGGGAGTTTTGTAGAGGAAGATTCCTCCGGCTGTTCTGTCAAGAATTCCTTGAGTGGATTCGTCTAGACCATGATAGAATATTTAGATAATAGCTTTTTTGGTCAGACCTTGCCCATAACATTTTCGAAGCATTTTCTTTCGTCGTAACCAGGCTTCGGTTAGACTTTCACATAAGTTTTTAGAAAATTCTCTGATTTCAAGTAAAAGATGTTCAAATAAAGAATGTGGAAAGAATCTGCTTATAAAAGCTCTTCTCATTTGATCCTACGATGTTATTGATGTTTCGTTGAGTTCGTTAATCTAGATTTTAGCTTCATCGAATAAAGAGAAAGGAAACAACAAAAGCTTAACGGCTTCACTTTGGGTTTCACCGTATTTGAACATGTCGCAGATTGCGAGAAATTCACGGATGTGGTCATGCGGATCGGCCCGCAGATGACCATCGGATTTATTTTCTTGAATCATTTTTAAATGGGTACCCTTGATAACAAAGTTGTCATCAACAGCGGGTTGAACAATGGCAGAACCAGGAGTTGGTGCCACAATCTTAGTTCTTTCCCATATGGGTTGAACATCAGGATCGAGAATTACTAAGGGTGGTGAATCGGGTTGGGGTACGACATCCTCTTCAGATATTTTTAAAACGATTGTTTCATTAACGTTAGGATGTTCGATAGAAGATTTACGTGTATCGACCTCAACAAATTCTTTTTGCATCTTTTTAAGTTTGTACGTTTTCTTTTTCAGATGTTTATTTAATTTAGATATTGGGTTTAAACAAATTTTAAGCAATTTGCAAAAAGACATTTTTTTCCTACTTTTATAATATATAAAAATTTTAAAACGAAAATGTTTAAAATAAAGAAAACAAAAGTTTATCTATATATTTATATTTATATTTATATTTATATTTATATTTTTTTTTATCTTTTAATATATTTATATTTTTAGTTATTTTTTAAAAAAATTATATTATATATAGAAAATAAGGATAAACGGATAAAAGATTATTTTTGGTTCAGATAGGTAGATGCGGCGCACTTGAGTTCAAGTGCAGTGGCTTTCTGGGTTTAGGATGAGAGTGCGGCGTACTTTTAGGAAAAGAGCGCTGGTTTTCTGGATTATTATATTTTTGATTTTATAGATTATAACGGAAGAGAAAATAAAGCAAAATAAGCATATAAGCAAACAAAAATGACAAAAAGGAAAAATAAACAACTAACAAAATAAATAACTGATAAAAAAAATTAAACAAAATATGAAAACAAGCTAACGAGCAAAAGGGGAATTCAAATAATGAAATCACATAAGCAATCCAAGACCTGAAATAAACACTTAAGCAGGTTTTATATACACAGATTTTATGATGTTTTGAAAATTCTTTTCCTGGTTCACAAATGTTCGGCGGCCTTTAGTTTAAAAACCGCCGGGCTTTTTAGATTTTGTAACGAAAAAGTAAGAAAGTTTCACGACACAAGCGTACTAGTCAAAAATACGGTGGTTACGCGTTTTGAAAGTAAATGATTTATTTGAAATTTTCCAGATGTGCGGCGGTCTTGAGAAAAAGACCCGCTGATGAGTCTCACATTATACATATTTATACCCCCGATATTATTTTAAATTATATAGTAAATAACCCTATTATTAGGACTTTCGATACTTAATTGCATGAAAAATACATTTCAGGTCCAGTCGAAAAAGAACTTCAATAATCAAGACAAATCCATGATAAAGCAATATATCTCCTATTCAAGTATAAAGTTCGCCGATTATAAGTCCAATGTACGCCGGTTACGGGGACGTATTAAGTCATATCCTAATCTAATAAAGTTCGGTGATCTTATCACAAATGTGCGCCGGCCTTCAGCTCTATTAATGACCCTTTGGCCCCAAGAAAAGTATTAAAGTACGCCGGTGTTAAGAACAATGTTTGCCGGTGTCGTGGAAGAATTGGAAGAAAGAAAGAAACTCAAGTTAAAGATCCCCCGACACACCTCCACTCTTTTGGCCATAAGTTGAGCATACGAACTCGGATTTAGGTGATTCAAGCGGCCACGGAAAGCTAAGAGAATTATCTACAACATTGGTCTAGTGCCTCCCCCGAAACCGGCGGTTTTTCCAAGAAAACCGCCATACTTCTCTATCTGATCAGTTTAAATGCATATTTATGAATCTCATTCATTACCAATTCGATCATTTACCTTTTTCCATGGTCCCTAACTGTTAGTAGCCTATAAATAGGACCTAAAACTGGAGCATAACACACCATCTCATTACACACAATTGGAAGTGAGTATCTTGGTGATAAGGATTGATAACCCTTTGATCCAAACACTCCATTGTGCCTCACCATCACCACCATCCCTTTAGCCACGTTTTCCAGCAATCACCCACCTTCCTCAGACCTTCATACATCATTTCCATAACCTGAAAACACTTTATCTTTAGAGGATTCATACCAAATCCTTCTAAGTTGCCATATTAAACCTTGTTCCAAACACTCTTGTTAGTGACATATTGCAGATTTCCAGGAGATACGTGACACTTTCTTGGCATACTTCAGTAAGATTGGGTAGTTGGTTATTCGTTGAATGCTAGGGTATTGGATTGGTGCTTGATTGTAGTAGAAATATTGCTTTTGGCTCATTGTTCTCATATTACTTTCATAAACGAATTTCGTACTTTTCTTTACTCATTATAATGAATAAGTTTCTGAGTTTGATATGTTTGTGATGTTGGAATCTCGTTTGGTTGTGATATAGTCATCTCTTGCTTGTTTATTACCTTGCTTTGCTTTATATACATGTTTGGTTAATTTGATAAGTGACAATCATTTTGACCTTAGCACCATTTGTAAACACTCTGAGAGAACTACAATTCTCTTGGGACGACCTGGACTTACCTTAGAGTATGTTACACTTGAAAGGGTACACTGCCCGTGTTGTGTCTTTAGTCAATTAACCGGTATTTCTAGCATTATAAATTTAAAGCTTTTGACACACATCAAAGTTTTTGGCGCCGTTGCCGGGGAATTGTTTAATTGTTATCAGTTTGTTTGCTTGTCTTGTGCTTTTATTTGCTTAAACGTGTTCTTAATTGAATATAATTGTGAAATCTGTGCTTCTGAGTTTGCAAGTACGCTGGTTTTTACACCAAGACCGCCACACTTCTGGAAAATTTCAAATAAATCGTTTACTTTCAAAACCCGTAACCGCCGTACTTTTGACTAAGTACGCCGGTGTCGTGAAACTTTCTTACTTTTTCGTTACAAAATCTAAAAAGCCCGACGGTTTTTAAACTAAAAGCCGCCGAACATTTATGAACCAGGAAAAGAATTTTCAAAACTTCATAAAATCTGTGTATATAAAACCTGCTTAAGTATTTATTTCAGGTCTTGGATTGCTTATGTGATTTCATTATTTGAATTCCCCTTTTGCTCGTTAGCTTGTTTTCATATTTTGTTTGCATTTTAATTTGTTATCAGTTATCTATTTTGTTAGTTGTTAATTTTTGCTTGTTTGTCATTTCTGTTTTATATGCTTATTGTGCTTATTTACGTTTATTTCCTTTCCATTATATACTGCAACCATATAAAAATAAAAAAACATAAAAATCCAGAAAATTGGCGCTCTTTTCCTTAAGTACGCCGCTATCTCATCCAAAACACAGAAAGCCGCTGCACTTGAACTCAAGCGCGCCGCACCTGTCTATTTGAACCAAAAATAATATTTTATCCATTTATCTTTATTTTCTATATATATAATAAAAATAAAAATATATCTAAAAAATATAAATATATAGGAATATATATATATAAAAAAATATATATCTAGATAAAAATTGTTTTCTTTTTTTTAAACATATTTCATTTTAGAGCTTAATTATTAAAAGAAAAAAAATGTCTTTTTGTAAGTTGTTTAAAGTTTGTATAAACCCAATATTTAAATTTAATAAACATCTGAAAAAGAAAACGTGTAAACTTAAAAAATCACAAAAAGAATTTGTTCAAGTTGAGTCACTCAAATCTTCTATCGCACATCCTTCCGTTAATGAAATTATAGTGTTTAATCCTGAATCCAAAATATCCGAAAAGGATGTCGTACCCCAACCCGATTCACCACCCCAACAAATAATAATTCTCGATCCTGATGATCAACCCATGTGGGAAAGAACTAAAACTGTGGCACCAACTCCTGGTTCTACCATTGTTCGACCCGATGTTGATGACAACTTTGTTATCAATAGTACCCACTTAAAAATGATTCTAGAGAATAAATTCGATGGTCATTTGTGGGCCGATCCACATGACCACATCCGTGAATTTCTCGCAATCTGCGACATGTTCAAATATGGTGAAACTCAAAATGAAGCTGTGAGGCTTTTGATGTTTCCTTTCTCTTTGTCCGATGAAGCTAAAATTAATGAACTTAACGAAATGTCAATAATGTCATGGGATCAAATGAGAAGAGCTTTTATAAGCAGATTCTTTCCACCTTCGTTATTTGAACATCTTATACTTGAAATAAGAAAGTTTTCTCAAAACATATCTGAGAGTCTAACCGAAGCCTGGTTACGACTTAAGAACATTTTTCAAAAATGTTACGGACATAGTCTGACCAAAAAAGCTTTATCCAAATTTTCTATCACAGTCTAGACGAATCCACTCAAGGAATCCTTGACGGAACATCCAGAGGAATCTTCCTCTACAAAACTCCCAATCAAGCTTTTCAGCTTCTTGAGGACAAGGTCCTTTTCCAACTTGATTGGTCCAACAAATCTCAAAACAAACATCATCGAGAATCTGTTTCTTTCGCCGATGAAAGTAGCAATATCAATGATAATTCTCGATTGATGGAGAAGTTGGAGGCTTTGACAACTAAAATGGATTATCATTTTCAATGCCTCAAAGAACTCCAAGAAATACGTAACAACTGCAGATGTGATCATGATTCTAAAACCTGCATGAACGATGACACGCCGATGTGTGAACGTCATGAAGCGAGTTACATCCAACATGAAAATCAAAATTCTCATGATCAGTATTCTCGCCTATCCCATTATGAACAACCTCAATCGAATAATAATTCCGAGAAAACGCTCACTGAATTGAACTACGAGGTAAAAAGAGATTTGGATGAATTCATAAGATACTACGGTAACAAGAGAACCGCTCATGATAATATATTTGAACATCCATTTTCAAACCCATCGGGGTTCCACCACAAAAAGCTAAGCCTAACCCAAAACTTCTATCTTCAGGGAAACTTGTCAGCCAAGTTCAAGCTCAAACCGAAACTGACCTTGAAAAGTCAATCAATAAATTCCTAGATGGTCAAAGAATTTCAAACATGTTTGTCAAGAACTTAATCAATGACCTGAATTTAAAAATGAGGCAAAATGAAAAGAATTATCAAACTATATTTAAAAGTTTGGAAAGAAACATAGACGAGTTGTCGAAGTCTCAAAACTACGTCTCTCTCAATCGAACCGGTAGAACTGACCCACCTCCAGCTCGCACTGAGCAAGTGAATGCCGTATTCACCATGAGTGGAAAGTTAGATGATCTTCCAAAAACCCAAAAAGACGCACCTACAATCATCGTTAACAACAAAACAGAAAGCGGTCAATCACTTAAGAAAACAAAAAGGGACTATTACGTAGTCAGATCAAAAGAATCTCCATCACTTGTGGAGTATATACCAAAAATCCCATATCCTGGACGTTTAGAAATGGGTCACTCATATTTAAACCGAATTATAAAGGAATCTTAAATCAAGGATGAGTCTAGCTAAAGACTCGAGTATAAATTAAGCGCCTCTCGGGAGGCAATCCGTGATTTTTAAAAAATATATATATAAATATATATACGTTTTTATCATAATAAAACCGCCGAACTTTATCTTGTGTACAGCGTACTTTCTTTCTCCTAAAAATTATCTACTATAATTAATTTTTATAAAATGAAAAACTTTGCAGTTTCTTTGGTATGACGTACACAGGGCCCGTGTGCTTATTACTCGACTTCTGTAATAAAGAAAATAATACTACCTCTGTCCCATATTAAGTGTCCACAATAGAATCTTTATATGTCCCAAATTAAGTGTTCACTTGTACCTTTCAACCAATAAGATTAGACTTTAGTGGGTAATAATAATATTTGATTGGTGGAGAGTTTAGTTGGTGAAATCTTCTAAAACTTTGTGCATTATAAAAGTGGACACTTAATATGGGACGGAGGGAGTAATAAAAATAAAAAATATATAACAAACTTTGTGGTTGTGTTTACTGTAAACCCTCACGAGACTATAACTCGTCCACTCGGGACACCGAGGAGTTTAAAGGCTTGTTGCATATGCTAAATGCAACCGTGTTGCCTACGCAAGTGCGCTTTAGTATTTTACGTTTTCTTGTAGTTTTGTTTAATTTGCAGGTTTAATAAATAAGAGGATTGGTGGTCTGAAACCCACATTTTCATAACGTGCTCAAATTACCAAAATACCCCTAAGCTTTAAAAATTACAATAAACACTTAATTAAAATCCAAAATAAATCCCAAACACTTGGAAATAAGCAACATATGAACAATACTATTTTTGTATGAACATTTGAAACATTTTGACTCTCAAAAAAATGTGTGCCACGCCTAAAAATATTTATATGGACCGAATTACATTTTTATGTTGTGTACATATTGTATTTAAATTATTTAAATTAAGAGATAAGTTCAAATAATTTAGGAANAATTACAATAAACACTTAATTAAAATCCAAAATAAATCCCAAACACTTGGAAATAAGCAACATATGAACAATACTATTTTTGTATGAACATTTGAAACATTTTGACTCTCAAAAAAATGTGTGCCACGCCTAAAAATATTTATATGGACCGAATTACATTTTTATGTTGTGTACATATTGTATTTAAATTATTTAAATTAAGAGATAAGTTCAAATAATTTAGGAAACTTGTGAAATCAGAGATTTGGTCTTCCTTAACCCCATTTAGGCTGAAATTAACTCCCCCCCTCCTCTATAATTGCCTAAATTAAATTATTCATCCATTTAACATATTAAAAACCCTAAAAAATCCCTAAAAATCCTAGAGGCGGCCTAATAATTTCCTGTGGTTCCAAACTATTTTTCTTGGACGTGTTTTAAGTCAAAGAGGCTGGAAAAATTCATGGTTAAGGTCGTGGTGGCTTGGTTCGATCATTGGTGCATTTTTGGTTCGATTTGTTCAAGCCGAGAAGGGAAAAATCATTATGCTCGATCCACGTGTTCAAAAATATTTCTAGTATTTTTGTATCACCCTATATATATAATCTGTATAAAATGATAGAATCGATCCATGCATGTTCTATTGAATATTGATCATACGAATTTAAGTTATAAAAAACCTAATAAAAATATGTAATCAACCATGCGATTTTTTGGGGCTTTTTATACATTTTATTCTGGTCCTATAGGTGTCATATAACATCAGAAAAATAGTTCTTGTAATTTTCAAAACCTGGAAACTTAGTTTGGATTTTATTTGTAATCTAGTTTAATTAAGAAAAAGAAAATAAAAGAATAAAGAAATCGTAAAAGGTTAGGGTTAGGGTTTTGGTATTGAATCTGGTATAACTAATATGTTTTAAGTTTACAATTAATTTTGTAATGATTGGTAAATTAGGGTTTGTGTTTAGTAAATTATTTTGGATCGAATGGAATAAATAAAACTATAAGGGTGCATTTTGTAATTTTGTAAACTTAAAGGTTGTGTTGGAAATCATAATAAGACCAGGTCTGATTATATAAAATTTGTATGAGGGTTAAATGTGTAATTTTTTGAACAAAACCCTAAAATATTCTCTCTCTCTGGCGATCAAAAAACCCTTCCCAACCTTAATCGCTTTTTCATAATTCTGCCTCACTTTTGATTTCATACACTAATCTTGTAATAGTTATTGATTAACCTTGTTGTTAATTCGTTTCTAGAGCAGATTTGTTTTTATATAGTTTGGTTGATTTTGTGAATCGTTCCTGGAAGGGTTTTTTGTTCAAATCGTTTTCCAAACTCTTCTATCCTAAATCATTCCTACTAATCCTATAATCATTGTTAACGAGCATCATTCCTCATCTATTGCTGCAAAGAATTTTGGATTTGTTTGGAATTCATCAAAAGAGTTGGAGTCGATTACTTTATCTCTTATCCCTAAATCGTTTTTTGTGGATCTCTTTGAAACCGACTTACTCATTCTTATATAATTATCCCTTAATCGTGTTTAGGGATCTACTTTGAACCGACCTTATCAATCCTATTTATATTCGGTTCTTATATTAGATCTTTTATTGTTTTATCTATTGATTCTTGGATTTGGCTGTGGTGTTAAGCTTAACGATTTATCTTATTGTGTTGTGGTCTGGTTGTGAATTGAAGCTTCAACGAAACTTAACCCTTTCTTAGGGTTTCGTTATTTTATGTACTGATCGATTGGAAGAAACCCTTTATTTAGGGCTGGTATTATTGCGTTGTATTGATTTGGATTTTATTTGTTATGGGTTTATGAGAGAGATGGAACAAGGTTTTCTCTACACACCAAACAAGGCTTCAGCAATGAATTATGGTAGCATTGGTTTGATGTTGAGTGGGTTAGCTAAGAAGGTTATGTCGTGTTTGGTAGTCAAGTGCAGGTTGCTTTTTACTATGACTATAAACACGCTGGTTATCATACTTTCACAAGGTCTGGTGCTGATTCGTTTATTGGGTTGGTTTTGTGATTGTTATTGCATGGTGAATGTTGTGGTTGCTATACTTGATCCTTGGTCGTCTTCGTGTGTTTCACTCGGATTATTTTGAAGATTGGTTCAAGTTGGTACGAATAGTGGAAGTGTTGCATATGACTTGATCCTTGGTACATGTACTCATGTGTTTCATTCGTATTTTCTTTGGAGTATTGGGTCTAATTCGGATATGCTGGAAGGTTGGGTCGCTTAGACCATGTTTATGCTTCAATTTCGATTTGCTACGGAAATCACTCTTATTAGGTTATTAAATTATGCATTTTGCATGATACTAATAAAGATGCAATTGGTTGAAGCTGGAAGTTTGAACTACTTTGACGTATTGAAAGATTCAAGGAATTGTCTACTTGGTAGTGCTTCTTTCTTCTTTTTTAGAAGTGGTAGTGTCTGTTATGTATGCAATTTCGCCTATGTAACGGGCTTAGATATGGGATTTCACCCATATCCATTGTACTTCAACGTTTCTTTTGGTGTTTGGTAAGTTATAAGAATGATTGCCATTCTTATATTAGAGTCTGTAAGTGTGTCTGTAAGTGTCCTAAGGGACTGAGATGAGGGATGTCACTCTCATCCGTTGTACTTCAATGTTTTTTGGTGTAATGCAATTTACCGGGGTGAATTAACCCTTTTAACCAAAAAAAAATGTGTAATTTTGAATATAATGGCTTAATGTGCTAATATGAATTTGTTATGGATATAGTTGTAATTTAAATATAAATATTAATAAGGACTTGTCTTGTAATTAATGAAAGTTAAGGGTTTAATTTGTAATATTTGTAAACTTGAAGGATTCAATGGGAAATATTGTTAACTTGTGGGCTATTTCTATAAAATATGGAAACTTGTAATATTTACACTTTAGACCTTTAACTTTGGTATATGTACTTTATAAACCCTAAAATATGGAAAGTTGACATGTTTCACCCTAAACTATAATTACTTGTCAAAATGAACCCTAATTCCATAATAATGCTTAATTAATGACTTAACCTAATTTTGATGAGGAATCTTTCTAATTATGGAAACATACTATTTTTGGAAACGTACTAAATAAGGAAAGTTACTAAAAAATGGAAAGATAACTACAAGAGGTAACTTATATAATTTGAACTCTTCATAATTCGTTATTCACTTTCTTCTAGGTCCGGTGAAGCAGAATGATCTTTCTTCTTTTGTTGATCTTGGTTTTGTTTGATTCGGCGAAGGTACAGATATTCCGCATTCTTTCAAGAAGAATGCATACACATCTCTCTCTTAATTTTGTCTTTGATCTGTTATCGTGTTGTGATTCATTTTGGTCCATGTTATGACCTCCTTTGTACTTTGGCTCTGTGGTTGATGCATTTCGTTGGTATTGTGACCCTATTGATATTCGTTTGAACCCTTATGGTATGATGTTGACATAACCCGTCCGTTAACCTTTTGTGACCTTAGCCTTTGGACCCTTTTAAACTTTGGAAGCCCTTTGAGATATTTTAACAGGATGGGAAAACCCTTTTCCTTAATTATAATATGGAAATGTTTTTAAGGAGAAACTATTTTATGACGATGCTTCTAGCATGATTTAAGACCACTTTTATATGGGATTGTACAAATTCATGAAGACCACTTTTAAAGAATATCTTATGATAACCTTGGTTAAAGATCACTATTATGAATGCTATCTTTTGGAAGATTCCTTTTAAATGAACCTTGATATAAACCTTTTAATTGATTTTACTACGAACCTTTAAAATAGTTGATATAAACCTGCTAAATTGAACCTTTGTTTTAAACTTCCACTATGACCCTTTGATTATGAACCTTGTGATTTTGAACTTTGGGATGTTTTGAAGACTTAAAGGCTTACCAAACTTTGACCTTGTTTGGATTTTTTTCCTTTGTAACCTTTGTAGACTTTGTATTGGTATTGTATCTCCGTTTCACTTGTGTTCTGATTTGACTCCATAATGTTACACTTTAGCCCTTCTCGGGTTGGGGTGTTACAATTATGGTATCAGAGCCAGGCTTGGATCAGCAGATGCGACATCCATAGAGCTTAGGCTATGACCTGTGAGTTTTGGACCATTAAGCTTCCATTGTAGGAACATAGGAAACCGCCTTGAGAACTTGCTTTAGGGATCCCCTATATGAACTTAAGTTTTGACCAGTAAGGAATGGGTAGACTTTAAGATTTTGCTTATGTATCTTTGCTTTCGCATTACTCTGATTTGTGCCTTACGTTTAGCTATGCTTTTTTGGAATCATCCTTTTTGGAATTAGAAATCTTTGCACCATGTAAGTTTACCACCAGTAATTTTGAAGGCATTTAAGATTGCATGATAATGCATAACGCTATCTTGATTTTATCTTTGATCTCTGATCTAATTATTAATCCTTTTGATACCTCTTCGGGCATTCTGAGAAATCTCCATGACGATGATGTATTTGATGCACTCTATGATCGCCTCTTGCTTTTGGTAATCATTTGTAAGTTTTTTGAGATTATCTGATTTTGTTTTACCAATCTTTGTTCCATGAGGAGTTTTGTGGTGTTTAGCCACGAGTATAAGAATGTTTCTTTTTCCTTGGAATGATAAAATCTGCTATGATAATCTGCCTTTCTTTGGGAAGCCAACTTTGATTTGATTCTGATATGAGATTGGTTGCTTAAGCATTGGAGATGCTGACGACTGTTCTGCTATGTCTCACCTTTGGTGTTTTGAATTATTTTTGAAACTCCTAACCATGATTTCCGATCGTTGAAAATTTTGCAATTGTTATCACTTTGGAGACTCGTATGTTACTTTCGCAGTTATGAACTTCTCTTGCACCTATTTTGCACACCGAAGAAAACAAACCTCATCTCAAGAATTATTTTGGCACTCTGAGTTTCCGGATATGATTCTTGTTGAACCACCAAGTTTCCCACCGGAGGATGGAGCTGGACAGAACCTGAAGTTGACACAACGGTGATACCCTAAAGAGTTGAAGATATTCCTTGCAAGACAGAAGAGTTGACGAGCAAAGCACAAGAACCTTGTCAAGATGGTGAACATGGAGCTGATGAAGACATGCAGTCTCACTTCCCTATTCATTTTGGTTGTACTAAGATGAATTGAGAGCGGAAGTAGACTGGATGATGAGGAGATTGAAGATCGCACCAAAGATTCACATTACTCCATCACATTCCAAGAAGAACTGCAGAAGGCTTGAGGAACCAAACTCAAGTTAATGATACTGTTTCACTCTCAGACTGGAGGCGGGCGAAGACTGATTACTCGGACATAAGAAGAGTTTGAAGGGACGAATTCTTGAAGCGAACTTTATGATGGAACAATTGATGCCTTAGCGACATGTTTCTTTCTGATGATGGTTGTTTGATTTAGTTGCGTTTTTTCGAGTTTCATTTGTTTTGCCGACGTCGTTTTGTTATTGATCTTTGAATAGGACTAACCTAGGAGATAGTTGGACTGTTAGGTGGATTTGTAGATTTGTTTCACTAATTGAGATAAAGTATGACCATCATGAGGGCATATTTATACGATGCTAGTATTATGACGTCTGGCCAACGTAATAATACTTACATCATATAACGTTCACTTTTTGTGTTCATAGGATATCTCCAGAAGTGCCTTAGAAGAGCCTTAGATCTCTGTTTTGTTTGCGACTATCTGCGAATAATGAGACTTTAGGATTCTCTTGATCTGTACGTTTGATCCACCTTATCACCGTACGTTTTGATGCGTTTGGATACTCGTCATGCGGTTGTTCGACTTATGTGTTTCTGATAAAAATCCTAAGTTCTGTTGTAGAGCTTCCTTCCATTTGATGTTATCGATCAACCTATCCTCTGACTATATGGAATTGATC
The DNA here is from genome assembly GCA_014162995.1 of Artemisia annua. Taxonomy (NCBI): domain Eukaryota; kingdom Viridiplantae; phylum Streptophyta; class Magnoliopsida; order Asterales; family Asteraceae; genus Artemisia; species Artemisia annua. The sequence continues at coordinate 241,595 of LBNU01000911.1, read as the reverse complement.
TGTTACTACGAAGAGCTACACATATGTTTTGCTATGTATACACCTCTTATTTCGATTAATCCGTTTCATGATAAGCTGTTATGAGTTAAAATACGAGGTTTTGGATTCTGAATCAAGATCTGTCGGTTTACGAGAATACCCTTGAAAGGTTGTATTGAAGACGAAACTATTTGAAAATCTGAAGAGTTAAACTTATATATATCACCCTCATGATTGCTATCATTCGATACGTTCTCATCTGATTTGTCCATTTCCTTGTCCACGGACGAAATACCTACCCAATTATCTTCCCTTGTACATCTTTTAAGGGGATACGATTATCATTTGTTCCGTTCGGTATATGATTCTTTGATTTGGATTATGTACTATGTGCCTTCTCTGGGAACCGAAACTATTTTTGGATCAATAAGAGCAAGTCATGGGAAACAGGATCATTCTGTTTTTTTTTTTGTTTTTTTTTGAAATTTTTAAATTCAGAGTCTATGCGAGTCAAACTACTCTTTTTTCTGTTCGTAGTCCGGTGTACCTTCGTGTTATTTCGCCACCTTATTCTTGCATTTCGAGAATGAAAATTCTTTTGAGGGGGAGATAGTTGTAAAACCACATTTTCATAATGTGCTCAAATTACCAAAATACCCCTAAGCTTTAAAAATTACAATAAACACTTAATTAAAATCTAAAATAAATCCCAAACACTTGGAAGTAAGCAACATATGAACAATACTATTTTTGTATGAACATTTTCAACATTTTGACTCTAAAAAAAATGTGTGCCACACCTAAAAATATTTATATGGAGCGAATTACATTTTTATGTTGTGTAAGAGACTTGGTCTTCCTTAACCCTGTTGGGTTTTGAAGTAACTCTACTTCTGGATGCTACACTGCTGCTAACTAGTCAAGTCTACTGCTAAGTGCAAAATCTCTACTGCTAGACAAGACTACTGCTGAGACTCTACTGCTGGAAGTATAGTGCTGAGACTCTGCTGCTATGCTATGTGATAAGTTTAGTGTATGAAATATTTGTATTTATTAGATAGATATTATGTAATTCTATTATTTAAGAAGATCATTAGTTCGGGGTAGGAAGTTGTATGTAAGCCTTGTAGGGTTCCTTGATTATAAAAGGAGATCCTAGGGTTAAGTAGAATACGAATTGATTCTAGCATTGTATCACTTCCAAAAAAAATGAGTGCAAAACCCAGTTACGGAACGTATTCAGAGTGCTCGTATTCAAGAAAAAACATCTATATTGAAGGTTGAGTCTATAGTAGCGGAAATATTATCTTCTAGTGATTCGCGTCCTTCTCAAGCTTAAATCAAAATATAATTCCCGACAATAATTTAAGTTAACCAGATTTGATAACAAGTCCGTCCAACTAGAAAATACGAATTAGAAACATCAGACTGAGATACATGTACAAGAGTCAAGTACATTACATGTTAGTATCATCTCCTTGGTCTTTAATCTCGTACCAGACTATTGAATAACCATAAATCTATCCAAATCAAAATATGCCTCCGATGGAATCAACCACAGCTACGTATGCAAGAGCTGTCCGAACTAGAAGCTTGCATATCGATTCAGAGAGATAATCAGCTCAAACCAACCAACTATCTCTCAATTCTGTCCTAGTTATGCAAACTAACCAATATGAATGCAATAAACGCTAGAGAACCAATAACAACTATGGTAATCAGCCACCACGCAACCTTGGGGAAAGTTTCTATGCGTGATAACAGCGAGCAAGGGTGAGTGAGATACATTTATGGGAAGATGCGAAGAAGAGGCACCTGCACATTTCGAGAATTCCAAATGGACCACGACTACAAAAGACCTGTTTCTGGTAGGATCGTCTAATTGTCAAAGCGTCAACAAAATTCATCAGTAGAACTGCATTGCATGGCAACAAAGGAAATTCGTTTGCATAGAAGCAAGGGTATATGGAAGCTGATGATCTCATTGAAAACTGGGAGATAAAAGTGCTCTGATAGAAGATATTCATCCATATGTTCCATCCTCTGATGGGATTTAACCTCACCAATGAAAAACATTTCTCTAGGATGACTAATCCATATTCGAACCCATTGATACTAGCCAATT